>APFE031227000.1:101678-118035 GCA_000404065.3 Pinus taeda
ACCATTCAAGATTAAAGGACAATCAAGAAGAAAAGGTAATAGTGTTTATTGATTCAGGAAGTACCCCACCAATTTACTATTCCATTGTAAGGTAGCAAAAAGAATTGAATTGCTTCTTATATCTAGCACCAGAGTGTCAAGTGATGGCTGCAAATGGAGGAACAATAAATTGCTCTAGAAAGTGCCATAATATAAAGCTATTGATGGGAGAATATGTATTGACTAGCCCAATGCTTTCCATTCCAATGGAGGTGCTGATGTTGTACTAGGAGTCCAATGGCTACAATCCTTGGGTACAATAGCTTTTAATTTTCAAGAACTTTTCATCAAATTTTCTACGGAAGGAAAGGAAGTTGAATTAAGGGTATTGCAGGGAAACCAGGAAAGATAATCAGCTCTAATGGTATGACAAGGCTTCTAAAAAAGGAACAAAGAGGTGTAATTGCACAATTATGTTCGCTAGATGTTTCCACATTGGAATCATCTATTTCTCTAGATCTCCAAATAGTCTTGGACAATCATTCCAAGGTATTTGAGACTCCCAAAGGTCTCCCACCTATTCGTGATCATGAACATGCTATTCATCTGATTCCAGGAAGTGTTCCTCCAAACATCAGGCCGTACAGATATCCCTATGCCCAAAAGAGTGAAATTGAACGTATGGTTGCATAAATGCTAGAGGCTGGTATAATTCAACCGAGTCAAAGTTCTTTCTCAGCTCCAGTAGTATTGGTGCACAAGAAGGATGGATCATGGCGCATGTGTCCCGATTATAGGGAGCTCAACAAGCTCACTATTAAAGATAAGTTCCCCATTCCTGTCATTGATGAATTACTGGATGAATTGCATGGATCAATTTACTTCACCAAGTTGGATCTTTGTTCGGGATATCATCAAATCAGAATGAAGATTGAAGACATTCCAAAAACGACATTTAGAACTCATGAGGGTCATTATGAATTTTTGGTCATGCCTTTTGGCCTTACCAATGCACCTTCGACATTTCAAGGTTTGATGAATTCATTTTTCAAACCATTCCTTAGAAAATTTGTGTTAGTATTTTTTGATGATATACTAATCTACAGCAAGTCTTGGAAGGATCATGTTGAACATGTTGACAGGGTGCTACAACTATTGGAGGAGAAACAATTATACGCAAAAAGATCCAAATGTTTCTTTGGAGTACAAGAGGTGGAATATCTGGGTCATATTGTATCTCATGAAGGAGTTAAGGTAGACCCTAGCAAAATTAAAGCCATTAAGGAATGGAAAATCCCCCACATCCATAAAGCATCTGCAAGGATTTCTTGAGTTGACAGGGTATTATTGCAAGTTTGTTAAGAATTACGGGAGAATAGCAGCACCTCTAACAACATTATTGAAGAAAGATGCATTTTAATGGACTCCAGAAGCAACAAAGGCCTTCGAACATCTTAAAGAGGCAATGTGCCAAGCATCAGTCTTAGCTACACTAGACTTCACAAAAACCTTTATTGTGGAATGTGATGCTTTAGGAAATGGAATTGGTGTTGTTTTAATGCAAGATGAAAAACCCATTGCTTTTGAAAGTCGTCCAATAAAGGAAATTTTTTAAACAAAGCTATTTATGAGAAGGAAATCTTGGCAATACTACATGCACTTAAGAAATGGAGACCCTACCTAATGGGAAGACACTTCAAGATAAAAACAAAACATGATAGCCTTAAATACTTTTTAGAACAAAGATTATCCTCTGAACAACAACAAAAGTGGGTCACAAAGATGTTGGGTTATGACTTTGAAATCATCTACAAAAAAGGGAAGCAAAATGTGGTGGCAGATGCACTCTCAAGAAAGGATGAGGATGTGGAAGCATTGTTGTGTGCCATTTCTATTATCCAACCAGATTGGATAAATGAATCAAGGGAGGAATGGAAGAATGACGAAGAACTGTGGGCACTTATTCGAAAGCTACAACAAGATTCCAGTACGTCTGATACATTTAGCTGGAAAAATGATTCGTTATGGTACAAAGATCGCTTATATCTCTGTAAGAATTCCCAGCTAAAACAAAAGATTCTTATGGAATTGCACACTTCTCCCTTAGGAGGGCACTCAGGATTTTTAAAAACTTACCACAGGGTTAAGAAGGATTTTTTTTGGGATGGCCTTAAATCAGATATTTAAAGTTGTGGCGGAATGTTTGGTTTGCCAACAAAATAAAGTTGAAACAATTAAGACATCGGGTCTATTACAACCTTTATCCATTCCAAGCCAACGTTGGGAGGGGGTTTCAATGGATTTTATCACAAGTTTACCCAAGTCTGAGGGAAAGAGTGTCATCATGGTGGTAGTTGACAGACTTACCAAGTATGCACACTTTTGCGCATTATCACATCCATTTAAAGCCAGTACAGTTTCTACTGCATTTATGGAAACAATTCAAAAGCTACATGGAAACCCAAAGATTATTGTAAGTGACAGAGATCCCATTTTCACTGGAAATTTTTGGACATAATTATTTTCTTGTCTTGGTACTCAGTTAGCTCATAGCTCATCTTATCATCCTCAATCTGATGGGCAAACTGAGATAGTAAACAAATTTTTGGAAGGATATCTTCGTTGCTTTGTATCTGATAAACAGACACAATGGGTCAAATGGTTGCCTCTGGCTGAATGGTGGTATAACACTTCCTTCCATACAACAACAAAAATGACCCCATTTATGCACTTTATGGGTATCAACCACCATCCATCACATCATATTTAAGAGAAAATTCTAAGGTTCAGGCAGTGGAACATCACATCGAACATCAACAACAAGTCCTCCAACTCTTAAAGGATAACCTCGTGTTGCACATAATAGAATGAAACAACAGGCAGATCAACGTCGCAGCGAAAGAAGTTTTGATGTAGGTGATTGGGTATTCCTACGGCTACAACCATATAAAAATGTCCCTCAAGCAAGCTAAGAAGGATAATAAATTATCACCAAAGTATTATGGTCCATACAAGGTGTTGCAAAAGATTGGTACTATGGCATACAAATTGGAGCTTCTTGTAGGATCTCGAGTGCAACCAGTTTTCCATATTTCATGTTTAAAGAAGGTTATAGGCAACAAGCTCCTAGTTCAAACAATATTGCCAGAACTTGACGAAGAAGGAAAAAATATATTGGAACTAGAAGTAGTCACAGAAACAAGAACTTAACAGCTACGAAATCATTCAATTTTGGAGTATCTCATCAAGTGGAAGAACTTATCCGCTGAAGATTCCACATGGGAGGATGAAAATTTTATATAGAAGCATCCAAAGCTACTCAAGCATTGAGGACAACACTTTTTTTGAAGGAGAGGGGCATGTTAGGTCCCTATAATACTAGTGATTACCCCATTACTATTGTAGTTGTATCCCTTATTAATATTTTTGTGCCCCTATTGTCCCCATATTTTTATTACTGTGACCCATAGAATCCCCCTATTGTTATTTTTGTGACTTTATATTATTATTGTTAGGTTGGCTGGGTTATGTTGTGACTCCTTAGAATCCTATGTATAGAAAGGAGGTTTTGTCATTTGAGTCATCCAAGAATTGTTCATTTATGTAATATAAAGGATGTTGCCCCCTCGAAGAGGCTGAATTCTAAGCCGTTGATCTCTCTTTTCGATCTTTTTGTGAGCTACATGACACATGGTGTTTGGGCAAGATCCTCAACAATATTGTAGTGTTGGGTATCCCATGCATTGGGATTGTCTATTGGAATCCATGCTACAACCTTATATGGGATACATACTACTTCTACAGTATTACCTAACATAAGAGGTCTAGAAGAAGTAGTAGGGAAGGTCAATTCCTTAAGAGAAAAACTTGACTCATAAGGGTCATAGGATTTCACTTGTGTAATCATGTTAATCTCTCCTGACATGTAATGATAGGTGCACTAGTTCAAGCATGGTGGCCCCCCATTTTTCCCTTTTGGAGATTGAGTATCCTAACAAACCATTTATTGTTTTGGATGGGTGTGGAAGAAACGAGTCAATATAGTTGGCTATGGAGTAGCTACTAGTGCTACAAGGAGCTGATGAAATTCATCCACATGTGGGCATTCATGAGTTAAGTGCTCACCCTTACAAATATTGCAAGTTACCTTAATCTTGCGACATCATTCAATCATGCCCCCAACCTGAGTAGGTTGTTTTTATTGATTCCCATAACTAGGTTTGTTCTTTGGCTTATTCTTTTTTTCCTTTTCTCACCAATTTGTTGAGTATTTTATGCGATGTGGACATCACCATAAGAAAAATTATGAACTGCTCAAAAGAAGGGGTTTCTTTTTGGTATTTAGGGTCACTTGTTGGGGCTTTAGAAGTGATCATCATTTACCTAAGTTAAGTGACTAACTGACCCACAATATTAGAGGAAAAAGAAATAATCACTTCATTAGAGTGTGATCTAGGCTTAGGTCATTATGGGTTTATTTAATGGTGAGGAGCATTGGGAAGGAGATTATATAATTTGTATGGCTGAGACTAAATCAAATAAATATGTTGAGCACGTAAAATAGTCTTCCCCTCTATGGTTTCCATGACCATAGTAGCATCCTAGGAATTTTGGGGGCAAACAGATCAAGTAAAATAGTCTCTAAGAAAATCATCAAGAACTCTAGTTCATAATAACCTCTTGCATATTTTCCACTCATGGATATGATCAAAGATATGGGTGGAATCATCCTGTTTGAATTTTGATAAAAGGTTAGTCCTAAGATACTTGATTGTAGGTAACTAAAAATGGTTTACAAAAGTTCGAGCGAAGGAAGAATATTTACTATAGGATTCCCTATCGAGTTCAATGTAGAATTTGGTGACATCCGATATAAGGGTATGCTAAAAAAGTCCCAACTTCATAAAATCTTCCACTAGAGAATTAGATGAAAACCATAGGTGGGAGCTAGTGATGTATGTAGAAGGATATTTCTAAGGCTTCCCTTAAAATTTAGTAATATCAAAAGTCAAATTGGTTGGCATAGGCTTCCAACTAGGATCATGATGGATGGGGTCATTGGTTAGTGCATCCAAATCATATAAGTGAAGAGGTGTAACAAAATGAATATGTAATTGACCATATGGATCGTAAATTCCATAACCATAGTATGGACCATAAGCTCACCCATATCATAGTTAATGGTATAATGATTAGGACCAAGTTTATAGTTCATCCCAAAGTATTGATATTTTTGGCCAATAGATGAAGTGTAAGGATTATGCTACCCACGGTAACTTTCTACAGTGAGAAAATGACTCCTATATGCTTAGCCGCCTAAAATATTTTACGCATACTAGAAAAAAAGGCTCAATGTGTAGAAGAACTATCATAAGCATGAGAGCTTATAGGCATAGTGGTTCTAATTGCGATAGTTTTCTCAGGTGTTCTAGTTTCCAAAAGGAAAAGGAATCTTTGGAGTAGTTCATCTCTCAAAACACAAAACTCGACCATGCTTTTCCCATAGGTTTATTAGGAGAAACATTTCATCATGAAATCATGTTTTTTGAAGTTAAAATTCCCATACTCAAGTTAGTAACCATAGGTTGAAATGAGCTAGGAGCGAAAATAAAATCCCTCATGGATTGAGTGGAGTTTGGCCCTAATCCAAATGAAAAGTTAAAGAAGGTAAATGGCACAAAAAAAGGTGGAATACTTGATGGGGTTACAAATGTTATTAGTGGAATGCCCCAACAAGACATGAGAGGTGTAGAAGGAGTTATATATCCTACCATAGTAAGTGGTCATAAGGATGTCATGCCAACATAAACTACCACTGCAAAAGTTAGAGTAGGACCTTTTCCCTCCATAGAAGAAGAATTTCTTTCGCTATCCATGTAACGAACACACACATTATAAGGTTCACTACCATCATGCTTTAAATATACTAGAATTGGACTAAGAGGGCCAATAAAAGATGGATTAAATTGTGGAAAGGGACATTAGTCATTTAACTCAATAGTAATATAATATTCTTTCCTAGGACCATAGTTATCCCCCCTAACCAGGGTATGATCTAGAAGCTAGAATTAGCTTACATTTACACAGTGGTGGACCATCCTCTTCAAGATAAATTCCTAACAAACTATGGGAACAACAATTACTTCATTAAGCCATAATGAATATATATTTATTATTTATTTAAGGCAATTAAGAAAACCCTATGGCTAAACTATTATTTAAACCAAACAACGCTCGGTACAAGAAATCCTAAAGGTAAGAAGACATAAACCAAAGCGATAGAAAAGGGATATTCCTACTCCCAAAGCCTGCTTGATCAGGGAACAATTTAACAGTGAAGATATTATTGGGACAATTATCATAGATATCCACTTAACAACCATTTTAAACCTAGTGCAAGTGTCATCATTAGTCATGGAGAACCCTCTTCAAGGATTAAGTGAGTATGCCTGAAATTAGCCCTGCGTATTGAGAGGACAAATCCCTCCCCATCGACTTATGTAAATTCTCCTAATAGAGGCCACTAAGGCTACCAACAATAAAAACACTTCATGGGGGAAGATTTGTCAGCTAGGTTCACACATAAGGGTAAGAAAACAAAGCCTAGAACCCCCCGAGAGATCCCTCAAATCGAGGTGTACTCCTCCCAAGTCGTGCCCACGTGCTACAACACTAATGCTAATAGAGTCATTTATAATACATCAAGTCCTGCAATCTCCACCAATAATACTAATGAGGAAGGCCATGCCACTCTACTAACCTCATGTATGACTTCATGATTGACCCTCGTGTTAGAAGGGCTTCCAAGACCATGTCAATGAAAGTGGATTTTCCCTCCCTACCATATGATGCTAAGTTTTTTTGTTAGTCTTGGAGCAATTTTCCTCACAATCCTATTCCAAGACCCTAGCCTAGAGTAAATTTGGTGTGCTACCAATGAAAATAAAAGTAAATTTGAATAAATTATCTTATATCATTAATTTTAAAAGGTTGTTATTTACTCAATAAGTTAACGATCTAAAACCCAGATGGTCTGAATAGACTCTTATTAGAAACATCCTAATGTAGCTATATGGAAATGCACAATTTTTCTTTTCAATTCGATTAAAACTAACTACATGACGGTAGAGAGTCTTTTCCTTTTGAAAGTGAAAATAATGTCTTCAAAAACTCTTAATGAATTTTATGAAATTTAGTAAATTTATAATAGATTAGACCCAAGAAAACAACCCAAATAAATCACTCAAAAAGAGAGCTAAAAGGCCACCAAGCAAGAATACAAGACACTCAAAAGCTCTATAATTTGGATTTTACAAACGAGATAAACTTCACAAGCAATAAACAGAAATCTAAGGAAGAGAAAATAGATGATGCAAATAGAGTAAGGTTTTTAGCTTAATGCATCAAGGAACAATGATGTATAAAGTGTTAGTGTCAATGTCTTCACACTGCCATCAATGATCAAAATTTACTCTTTTGCATTTCATACTAGGAGTCCCATTCTAATGAGGTTGCATTCCATTAGGTCATGGATCTACTGATGATAGTGTTTATTTTATTTTTTCCCTCATGATATATACTTGCTGACCTCCTTTCATATCTTTCAGTCATGATTCATGCTCATTTTCAGTGCATTTCATCAATTGCATAGGGTTTCAGTCTCATTAGGTCTTAGGGTTTTCACCATGGTCAGAATTCAGTGATTATTGCTAATAATGGTCATAAATGACATGAGGAGGTCAAATAATGATTAGAAAGTCATAATTTGTTAATTTGTAAGCTTAATGAAGTTCTCACCTCAAAATTAGCTTTGAGGTGAAAACAGAGCATTTGTATTTTATTTTTTAAATTTCATGTAATTTTATTGTTCTCTTATGTAATAATGGTTCCATGCTACTCATGGACATGTGGTGATGTTGCCAAACTATTTCCACTACAAAAATCCAAAATAATTTGAGTTTCAGTCCACCTATCAAAGTAAAGAACCCAAGCATAAAAAAACGAAGTATTAGAAAAAGTAGATAGACATTATAAAAGTGGGTTTTCACCAACAAAAATAAAAGAGTGAAAGCTATATAAAGCCATCCTTCTATTTATCATTTCATTATGCTAGTGTTGAAGTTCAAAGTGCCGAAAGGAGAGCCAAGGATCAATTTCAAGTGTTATTGGGCAAATGCAAGTTAGTCGCTGCATTTTTGGAAAGAATTGAGCAGTGTTGTGCTTTTGAGGAGGGCACTGCATTTTCGAGATGGCACTACGCACCTTTTTGAGGTGATATGTTTTTGCCCAGCCAAGACCAAATCATTCCCAAACTGCTGATTCACCTCAAAAATTTCAGTTTCTTTCTCTTTCAAGTAAGTTCATATATCATATCTTATGTTTTACGGTTTTTTTGCCAAGTTTGGTGTTTTGCATTTTTCAAATCTAAAACCCTAGTTTCTAGGGTGAAACCCTAGTTTTTCCTCATTTCACTAGCGTTTTATTTACCCTGTCTCCTTGCCATTATTCACTAAACCCCATTCCCACATACCATATTTCCTAAATCCCATTCCCCTCATACATTTTCCCTAAATTCTTATTTACACTCTCCATCAACCCTACAAACCCTACCCACTCTCCCTAAAACCCTACTCATCCCTAAACCTATTCACACATCATACTCTCACATATTCCTTTATCTTCACTTTGTTCATTTCATTCCTCCACCGTATCCCATCATTATCCATATAAAACCATAAGTGTTCATAGCCACAGATAAACAATGGAAAGAGATAATGAATATGATTATGAGGAAGAGACACTTAGTGATAGTTCCATGGAGAGACATAAGAAGTAGAAGAAGCCCCATAAAGGAGGAAGAATTATCAAAGAACTGCCTACTAGTTTGATGGAGTTACAGGCTTGTCCACTTGCCATTTCTTGCTTTAAACACCAAGCATGCTTTGATTTTTGTGAAATGATAGAAAGAGTCAAATTTCATGATGAGTTGGCTAGGCTATTTGTTAATCAGTTGCATAGTAATGAAGTAACCATTGTCGGAATAACCTTCACCATGTCACCGGTCGTCATCCTAGAGGCTACAAGAATTCCAGATGTGGGTGAAAATTGGTACAAAGGTCAGGATATTGATGAGGAGTATTATGAGCCTTACATCAAGGCTACATATAGAGACCAAATGAAGAGAGTATTCCCATTCAAGCTTTTGGAAGACAGGTATGCTCCATTGATGAAAATCATTATCAAGTACTTCACTTTTGAAGGTAGGTTCTTTTGGTTGTATGCCTATCACATTAGACTTCCCATGCATTTCACTAGAGTAGAGATGATGAATATCCCTTACTTCTTGTTTAGAAACATTAAGAAGATGATACATATTGTACAGAGGAAATCATACCCCTAGCAGTTGACTAGCATTTACCATTACTCTTTGATTAAAATCATTGTCCGTCACCACCTGAACCTCCTTAACATGCCATGGGAGACTTTCATTTCTCATGAGATGTTCAAAGGCCCACAAATATTTTCATTAGTACATCATGAAGAAGGTGGACCTTCAAGCCATGAAAAAGTTAGAGAGACTGAAACTCTTGGAGTGCTAGTGTTTGTGACATATAAGAGGGGTACTAGGAAACCTTTTGCAACTGCTAGGCAAGTATTACCTCTACAAGGTGTGGAAGGGGTCTTGCCTTCATCATCAGGCCACAAGAAAATTCTATATCCACAAGGTGTGGAAGGGGCTTTGCCTTGTTCTTTAGAAAAATAGGTACAGGTTGAGAAGCAAAGCAAGGGCAAGGAAACAGTGTAAGAATAGGATCTTGGTGATGAGCAGGAAAGAGATTTTGATCTTGTTGAGAATGAGTAGCCACAGCAGCACTTTAGTCATCATGGAGTTGACATTATTGACTTTGGATCTCACGATCCGAAGACTGTCAAAGACATTATCATAAATGAAAAAGAAACTGAAATAGAATCCTTGGCAGATAACTTAAAGAGAGCTAAGTTCATCACTAAATATTTAGAGAAGGAAAACAAACAATTGAGTGACAAGCAAATCCTCATGGAGCTGCAAATGATCAAAGAAAACAAGCAAAAGGCCAAAGAGGGTCATTTCAAGTTGACTTCAATTGAGCAAGAGATTGAGAATGATAGGGAAACATGGCTTGAGAGGGTCAACATACACCTTGAAGGGCTGATTGAGAATGCCAATATGGATAGGAAGATGCTTCACCACATGGCCTACCAGTACATGATTCGCAACAAAATCTGTAACCTAAGTATCAGGAAACTTAAAGCTAGGTTGAGGAAGGCTTTAAAGAGAAAAAAGGAGCAAGATAAGTTGAAGATATTAGTTGAAGCCTTACTAACCCATCAAAGTAGCTGATGGTGGTGTCCCATGCCAAATCTGGGCAAGTTTTGAAGATTTTTTTTTTTTTGGTTTTTTCAAATTTTGAAATTTTCAAACACAGGAAATTGGCCTAGGTGTTTTGCTTTTCCCTGGAGCACTTGTTGGAGGAAAATATTATATATTTGGATTCAGCATGATGAGAGAATTCATCCCAGAAAATTTTAGAAGTTTCAGAGCAAAACTAGGTCACCAAAAGGTCAAAAAACCACCAAAAAATGACCTCTTTGCCTCTTTTTGGACACACAGAAGTAGCCTTGGAAGAGTTTAGTTTTGAGGGGGTAAATGATTTCCAAATGAAAAAATTCAAGTTGTTTCAGAAACTATACTGGAAGACCTTTCCAATGAGCCATCTTGGGATAGCTTTTGCTAAGGAAAATTCCTCCAAAAGTTGGTGGAAAGAGGCATTGTGCTCTTGGCTAATGGCGCTGTGCTTTTGACCAGTTTGCCAGAAAATCAAATTTTCACCTAATTTCGTTGCAAGTTGACTTTCTCTCTCTTCATTGATGATTTTATGATTGTAATTAATGAGTTGGCATGTAAATGTAATAGTGAAATGATTTAGATGGTAGATTCATCAGTTTGAGGTGGTTTTGGGGTCAATGAATTAGTTTCCATGCTTATAGAGGCAAGTTGTTCCATTGCCTATATTCCTGGTCCCTGTTTGGAAATGGTTGTAAAAACTCCTTTTCTCTTGGTTTTGACCCTTGATGGCTAGCATAGGTGCTTTCATGTCTATATTATATATTTTTCTGTCATTAGCAAAGGTTGGACTCTCTTGGATGCTCTAAGCTATATTGTACACCATTATTAGCAGTTTGGCAAGGAACTAAACCAGGACTTGTAGCTATTTTTATAGGATACTTGTGGTATGGTGTTCTTGCATAGTTTCTTCTTCTGTTATCATTTTTTCACATGTTTTATGTATGCCACAATCTAATTCATTTCTTCTAGCTGAATGATATCAAGATAGATAAGTAGAATTCATTGTTTACAGTGCTCTGCCTTGGGAAGCCATTCAATTTTCTATGTTTTATACTATTTGAGAAGGATACATGATCTTTGCATGCCCTCCTCAGCTCCTCACTAGTCTTATACTTATCATCTCACTCAATTTCAAGTGCCAAAGCACCTATAGGAATATACAGGGTAAGTTCCTCAGACAGAACACCAGAAGGACACCGCTCACAAACAAATCACAGATCAATACACCAGTATTTTGACATGGTTAAAACCCTCAGAGACGGAAACAGTCCACGGCCTACACCAACGTGGCTACTACGGGAAATTTATTAATAAAAGATTGAAAATTTACATAAGCTTCTCTCATGCACGGTTAACCTACAAATGACCCTCCATGTGCTTTAAATAGAATTCATGGACCAATCGGGTGTCAAGCCACGGATCAAGTGTCAGTAATACCGAGGAGAGAATGAACCGTCGGATCACTACATATCGTGACCGTCGGATTGTAAGTTACAAAATGTACAACGGTAAAGAAACACACTTTACCTAAATCTATACCTAACTCTATACTAGACCAAGTTGAACTTAACTATTTCCTATGTGTCGGAATATCCTAACATCCCCCCTTAAGAACAACTTGGGATAGGATTGAAGGATTTACAAATATGACACAATAGGAGAAGGAAGGAGGCACTAGAGCTATCCCCCCTTAGTGACAACTTCCTGAACTCCAAGCATATATCGAAGTTTAGTGAACTTCGCCTCTGTGAGAGCCTTTGTGAAGATGTCTGCAACCTGATCATCTGTTGAACAATATTGCACTTCAAGAACATGGTCATGAATGAGTTTTCTGATGAAGAGCATGTGTAGTTCAATGTTTTTGCTACGCTGATGCTGGACTGGATCTTCGCAAAGCTGAATGGCACTTTGATTATCACACCAAAGTGTAGTCGGATGCTGCTGCTCAAAGCCAAATTCTGATAGGACTTGACGAAGCCATAAGGCTTCCTTACTAGCTTCCACAGCACCACGATACTCTGCTTCTGCTGACGAAAGAGAAATGGCAGCCTGTTTCTTACAACCCCATGTAATAGGTCCTGAACCAAGAGTGAAGACATAACCGGCAGTAGACTTCCGATCATCAGGGTCACCAGCCCAATCAGAATCAGTGAAACCAACTAATAGAGGAGTTGCTTTTGCACTGTAATGAATCCCAAACTGTATTGTACCTCGAACATAACGAAGTATTCTTTTAGCTGCTTTCCAATGACTTTCACGGGGGTTTTGCAAAAAACGAGCAACAAGGCCAACAGCAAAGGAAAGGTCAGGACGAGTATGGGTTAGATACAAGAGTTTTCCTACAAGTTGACGGTATAAGGTAGCATCAACTTCAGGAGAAGTACAAGAGACTGAAAGTTTGACTCCAGACTGAAGGGGAGAAGGAGCTGGCTTACAATCTTCCATGTGAAAATGACGAATAATATCACAAGCATACTTGGACTGGGAAAGGGAAATACCCTCCTTGGATTGCAAGACTTGAAGACCGAGAAAATAGTGTAAGTGTCCTAAGTCTGTCATTTCAAATTTCTTTTTAAGGCTGGACTTCACATGGTTTATAAGGTTGGGATCACTACCAGTAAGAATAAGATCATCAACATAAAGAACAAGGATTATAAGAGAGTTGCCCACTTTCTTGGTGTAGACAGTATTGTCAGAATAACACCTAGAAAAGCCAGATTCTAAAAGAAAGCTATCCATTTTGGCATACCAAGGCCGAGGAGCTTGCTTGAGACCATAAAGAGATTTCTTAAGTCGGCATACAAGGCTGGAGTCTGTTTGGATGAAGCCAATGGGTTGTTCCATATAGATTTCTTCATGCAAGTCCCCATGCAAGAAGGCAGATTTAACATCCATCTGATGGACTTCCCATTTAAAGAGGCAGCAAGGGAAAGAACAAGGCGGATAGAGTTCATTTTGGCAACAGGGGAGAAGGTTTCAGTGTAGTCAATGCCTTCAACCTGTGAAAAGTCCTTAGCAACAAGACGAGCTTTATGTTTATCAACTTTCCCATCTGGTCCATACTTGTTTCTGTAAACCCATTTACATCTAACAAGTTTGCGTCCCTTTGGTAGAGGAACAAGATCCCATGTATCATTTGCCAACAATGAATGATATTCTTCATTCATAGCTGCTTCCCAATGTGGATGGCCTGAAGCTTCTGCAAAAGTGTCAGGATCATGATTTACTGGAGCTTGAGCCAGTAAAGAAGAGGCTCTTTCAAACTGAGAACGTGTACGTCGCTGATCTGTAAGATCACCGGCAAGATCACCTGCTGCATCCCGAGTAGTGCGGACCCATCTTGGAAGTGAAGGAGCTGAAGGAGCTGAAGGATGATCCTGAGAAGGTGGTGGAGGATTATCATCCTCACTTTCATCATCTGAAGAAGAAATGTTTTCAAAGTAGAAGAGATAGGAAGAGGTGGCACATCCGCCGGACTAGGCTCGCAGGCCGATTTATTTTCATCAAATTTTACATCTCTTCTAATGATAACATTTTTGGACTTAAATGGAATAAGTCTATAACCTTTTACATCTTCAGAATATTCAACAAAAGTACATTTCTCACTCTTAGGTTCTAAAGCTTTATGCTTTTCATCTGGAATATGGGCCCATGCTTCACTTCCAAAAATACGAAAGTGACTTACATCTGGTTTAATGGAACTCCAAGCTTCTTCTGGAGTGATATTCTTTAGTACCTTAGTAGGAGTGCGATTTATTATATAATTTGCACAATTAATTGCTTCGACCCAAAAACTAAGACTGAGTCCTTTAGATTGCAGCATACAATTAGCCATTTCCTTTAAGGTGCGATTTTTCCTTTCAGCTACACCATTTTGTTGTGGAGTGTATGGAACAGTATGTTGCATTTGAATGCCATTTTCGGTGCAAAAGTTGATAAATGTGTTTTTAACATATTCTCCACCATTATCAGTTCTTAGCTTAAGAATTTGATGTCCAGATTGTTTTTCAACAAAGGCTTTGAGGCCAAAAATGTGTTAAATACTTCACTCTTGTGTTTTAAGAAGTATACCCAAGTGCGTCTGGAGAAATCATCAATGAAAGTTAAGAAATACTTGCAGCTAGAGAATGAAGCAACAGGAAGTGGACCACATAAATCACTGTGCACAAGCTGTAAAGGGGCTGAGGCGTGCCAAGAGGCACGTTTTTCAAAACTGTCCCGATGATGTTTTCCGAGTACACATCCGGAACAAACACCATCTCTGCAAGATACCATAGGAAGACCTGTCACCATATTTTCTTTACATAGATGCTGAAGGGAGCGATAGTTTAAGTGACCAAATCGCTCATGCCAAAGTTTGCTCACTTCATCATTATGAGCAACAAATACTGAGGGAAGATTTGATGACCCAAAGTTGTGAAACTTATACAACCTTGTGGAATCATCAGCAATACCAGTAGCTAGAATCTGTTTAGGATCTCTTAGATCCTTGATTACAACATCATGAGGTGAAAATTCAACAATTTTACCTTCACCTGAATGAGTTATCTGATATACAGATAGAAGGTTGCTGGATAAGGTTGGAACACATAATACATCATTAAACTGACCATTGTCTAGATGAACAGTTCCAGTCCCTAGAACATTAAGAGATCTATCATCACCAACATATATATTTTTGGTGTTACAATCATGTAAAGAAGAAAACATGGCTTTGTTTTTGGCCATGTGATAAGAGGCTCCAGAATCAATGAGCCACTCATGAGAATGAGAAGAAGAAGATACATTTAATGCATAACCAGACTGAGATGATTGACAACGACATGCAGAAAGTGCCATTCCTGAAGATGAAGTTGAAGGTGAAGTAGAAGAATGCTCCACATGGATGTTATGTTTCTTCATTGCGGCTTCTAAGGCTTCCATCTTCTTAAAGCATTTAGATTCTAAGTGGCCATCTCGATTACAAAAGTTACAATGTCTATCAGTCTTCTTCCATTTGTTTTTATTGGTCTTATCATTTTGCTGAAATGATCTTTCATTTTGAGACTGAGTTTGCTTTGGACCCTTGTTTGGTTTAGGACCATTCTTTTTAGGATATGACTTCGTAGGATTCTTTAAATTTGGTTGCTGCTGGGCGGCTAACGCTTTCTTGGAAGAGTTTCCAAGATTAAGAAGACCAAGGTGTAAGAGTTTTTCTTGTTCTCTTATTAAAGAATCACAACAAGAGTCAAAGGAAGGGGCCTTGTAGTCTTTTCCTTGACAAATGAAAGCTTCCCTTGTAGAATGGAAGGTGGAAACAAATACAGAGTAGGCTGGTCCCAACTTAGTAAGGATGGAATAAATAAGGTTACTATCTTCTTTCCTAACCTTAACACCTTCCAAGAGATATCTAAGGGTCTTGAATTTGGACAAGAAATCTTCAATGCAAGAAAAATTATTAGGATCCAATGTAAGCAACTCATTTTCAAGTTGATGGGCTCTAATTTCATTTTTAATCCCAAAAACTTTAGTGATTTTTTCCAATGCTTCATGAGGAGTATCAAGTTCTGCAATATGGAATCTAAGATCAGGAGAAATAGACATCCCTATCAAACCACGTGCTTGATCTTGTTTATTTTCCCATTTTGCAACCTTGTCTTCATCTTTTGGTTTCTTCTCTTGGCCCGTGGCTATTTTGTAGAGACCTTTACTTCTAAGTAAATCTTCCATGTAGGATACCCATTGGAAGTAGTTAGTGCTGTCAAGAATGACTTGGCATGGACTTTCCATTTTAAAAAACACTGAAGCTGAAGATGCTGAAAGTAAGTGTTCCAATGGATAGATCTCGAAAAATTATGCTGTTTTAAAAAAAACGGCTCTGAAAAAGGCTTCCGGATGAAGAAGTTATGGCTTTTTGAAAAAAAATTGTTGAAGTTGCCGGCAAAGTGCGCGAATGTGCGGGAATGAAAAAAACCGCCCCCACAAAATGGAGATTTGAACCCAAGACCTCTA
>APFE031227000.1:130082-246961 GCA_000404065.3 Pinus taeda
TGCTAATTCAAGTGCACCCACTTCAAGTGAAGAAAAAATGTTAGGATTACTAGGTTGGGTAAGTAGTGTAAGGTTGAACAAGTGAAGGGCCATCACCAGTTGGCTTATCAAGAGAAAAACTCATTCCATTCAGGGTATTGGCACCATGGCAGAGGTTTGATGACATAACAATGAAAGCATGTCTAATTTCCCCCTTTTCCTGAAACATCATTTATTAACATTCCCAAGGACCTTGGGATCTGCCCAAGTGCCCTGTTTCACTTCATTCCATGACAAAGTACCAGGTCAAACCATGAAGTCCAGTCAAGGGAAAGAAGCCACATTTCTTGTGTAAAAATCTTTACTCTCAATTCCACTCATCTTCTATTCCTAATTTTTTCTTCTTAAAGCTTAGCATTCTCCCCTACACACTCACCTCACAATGTCATATTAACAACTAATGTATTATTTAGCTCCTTAAGCATCCCCTTTCCCTAAATCTACAAAGATATATGTGAAAATCCCAAAAAGTATATATAAATACCCTCCCCCTAGCAATATAGCTATATAGTCATGATTTGGGGAATATTAATCCATCAGGGGTTAATATTAACCCTCCACCACCCTAAGCTATGGGTTTTAAATAAAAAAATTTGGTTAAAAAATTAAAAACCCATGGTCTCCACCCTCGCAACCCTTTCATTACCCTTCCGCGCTAATACATTGGTTATAAT
Organism: Pinus taeda; assembly: GCA_000404065.3. Lineage (NCBI taxonomy): Eukaryota > Viridiplantae > Streptophyta > Pinopsida > Pinales > Pinaceae > Pinus > Pinus taeda. The sequence goes on from APFE031227000.1 coordinate 130,796, forward strand.
GTTTTTTAAGTAAAACATTTATAAACGGGCGCGAATACATTATACCCGTTACCCTAAGTTAAAAACCACCCCGTGCGCGATATATTTAATTGATTATTTTAATCGGCGGGTCCTCGCAGCCATAAGCCATTCTCACATCATGTACGCCGCTAGTCGTTCGATTGCCGGCCCCACAGATCTAACGGTGGGCGGTCGATCTCACCTGCGAATGGGCGGAGGTTTAGCATCCGGGGGATTGGCCATTTCACTGTCGTACCCCCGCCATGCATCAACCGCCCGGGTTGTTCGGAGGCCCCCCCCACTCTTACCACTTACCGCCCAAGGGTGCTCCGGGGAAACCACTTACCGCTTGCCCCCTCCTGCTGATGTCATACCCATGTCAGCATGACGTCAGCGCCTTCGTCCGCCACCGCTACTCCACGTCGCCTCCACATCGTCCATTCGCCTGCATGCACTGCCACCATGTCACCACCACGTGGCCACCCACGTCAGCCGCCATGTCACCCTACCGTACCCAGACCCACCGATGACATCATGCTGACGTCATCACTAAAAAAGCACCAAAAGGCCAAATTTGCATAAAAAGTCGGGAAATGACCATTTTGTGTCATTTTCACTTGTCATTTTTGGAGCGTTGTGCATGCGGAAGATGTCATTTGCGGCCAAAATCGACAATTTGCTCACCCAAGCTGCTGCCGCCCTCAAAGTCGACTCAAATTGCCTGCCATTGTTCCAGCTTGACACCTCCTGCACTGAAAAATCCAAGTATTTGCCACAGTCGACCTATTTCACCCATGTTTGTGCCATTTTTCTCCTAAATTTCCTGTAAAAAATCTCTGCAAAGCTCCTCACAGTCAAATTATCCACTAAAACTACCCAAAAACTTGGTAAAGTCCTTACACCACGAAGCTCTGCAAAAACCCGTGCCCTTCTGCGAAATTCACCATTAAAAAGCAATTTTAGAAGCCGAGCTACTGGCTAAAGCCCATATAACCGCTCACTGAACCCTGTTATCAGAATTCCCTTTGAAAAAACCAACTACTTAGCTCAAAACACTCTGGTTTCTTCTAACATAGTGCCCCACAGTTCATCAACCCTGTAAAAGAGTCTCCTCATACTCTCAGAACTGCTCACTTTCAAACACAATTCAGTGGGCAGTCCTAAGCCTTTGCACTAATTCTAACCTCAAGTAATTATCCAGTAAAGTTCAAACATGGCCACTCCATTTGCTCTAGATGTTGCTCCTGTTAATCCACCTAGTAAGGAGCTTGAAGCTATGCCTCTTGTGGACAGTGATTTCCTCGTTGCAGATTTTGTGGCAGAGAGGAACCACCTGCAGACCTTCTGCCAGCTGAGGAACAATCACTTGGACATCAGTGACATGTATGGCATCTGGGAGTCAAATCTGCCTATATATTTCTTGCCTTCTGTAAATGTCTTTCCTGAATTCATTCACCTCTGTGCAAAAAATTATGACCAAAAAATAAGAGTTGTTAAGTCTCCATCTGGGAGCATACTCTTTTACATTACTCCTGATTCCATCAATCAGATGCTAAATTACAAGCAAACCCAGCTGCTCTACCCCTTTTCCATAAAGTACTTGCTGGATGAGGGCTCCAAGCTCTCTAGCATTGAGATTGCTATGGTTGCTAAAACTTTCATGAGAGCAGACTGCCAACCTTCTAGGCCACCTCCTTTCCCATATGCAAATTTCAATGAGGTAGGCAAGCTGCTTGTGGACATGATATCCTCTGTGTTGGGGTTCTACACAAATGAACATGTTGATGAAACTGTTTTGGTCTTGTTATCTGCATATAGCCTTGGGAAGCCCCTTGCTATAAAATACAATTATGCCAAGTTTATTGCCAACAAGATACATGACCAACTGCTGAGGTTGGACAGGGAAGCAATATTTAAATATTCATCATACATCTATCACCTCTTCATGTACTATCAGACAGATTGCTTCCAGTGCCCCATCAAGAAGCTGGATTCACAGGGTGAGAGGAGGTCTGTCATCTTCTGGTCTTCAGTCTTCCATCAAGTCCTGAACTCTCCCTACTCCTACTGTGAATTCATTGACCAATTTGTCTATCCAGTCACATGCCTCTTGAAAAGGACTCCTCCTGCCAGATTGTCAAAATATATGCAGAAAATCTTACAGCTGTCCAGGAATTACAAAATAGGTGATTGGTATTTATACCAAAATCACACAGTCATAAGGATCTATGGTTGTGAGCTCTGTCCTTACAGGCTCCCAAGATATGTGCCTATGAGATTGTTTGCCTTGGAATACTATAGGCAACTAATCAATTCTGACCTTACACACTTCCATAGTGCCAAGAAGAAAGCCAATCTCAAATTCAGAGACCACCTGGGCACCTTCATCATGAAAAAGAAAGATGGTTGGCAGGAAGCTGATCAAATATTGGGGCAACAGCTTAAACTTAAAAGGAGCTTCTGGTGGGTCCCTTATGACCCTGAAGGCTTTATCAGTGCCAGAAGAGTCAAGTATAGGCTGCTAGCCTATAAACATTGCCCATATCCACAAATTGAACACTTTGCCAACCAAGATGAATGGGTGCCTGGTACATTAGTAGAGGAATTTACTCAGGAGTAGACAATGGAGCAGACTATGAAATATTTAGAGAAAACTCTTGACTTGGATTCTTGTCAGCAGGTCATATTCAAGCAACCAGTCCAAGTCGGAGAAGGCACATCCACTGCTGCAGCTGCACAGACCACCCAGCAGGCATCTACAACAACAAAAACCACAGAAAAAGGCAAAGAAGTGATGGATGCATAGCAGGAGACAGAGGCAGGGCATCCCAGCACTTCAAAAGAACAAAGTCAAGGGCAAGCCCCATTACAGCAAGCTAAAGCACCTCAAATTCCAGTTTTGCAAATGCCTCTCAATGAAGAGAGAGGCAGAAAATGAGATAGAGACGAGGTCACACCTCCAAGTGGGTTAACACAGCAACCGGAGGCCAAGAGGTCAAGAATTGACCCTCAGGCTGAGGAAGAAAACATCAGTGAAGAAAGAGCAGAAAGCCAAAGCAGAGAAAGAGAATCTAGCCAGCAGACTGCCACTAGTTCATTTCAGCAGGAACAAGCCATGCAACAAAGTACAGAGGTATCCTCCTCAAGGCAGCAGGGCAAGCAACCAGCTGGAGTCAAAGGTTCGTTTATGGAAATCAAGGCCCAAAATGAACTCTTAAGAGTTCAACTATATGATCAATTCTTAAAGACAACACCCTCCGAGTAGCAGAGATTGATGGCAGCATATGACATCAAGGAGGATAAGATGATTTTTACTCATCTTAAGCCTAAAATCCCAAAGCCCAGATCATCTGCAGACTACACCAAAACAAGTCTAGAGGTCCTCTCCAAGGACATACACCCCATGGATCAAATAGAACTACACAAACAGACAGGGGAAATGGTGTATGCCACACTTGCAGATATGGCCATGCTGGCCGATCAGTTAAAGGAATCACTAAGGAATACAAATACACAACTTGATTTGGAAAGGATGTCTTCCACTACTAAGGACAACATAATAAAAACTTTGGAAGACATAATCATTGATCTAGGACATGATCCTAAACATCCAAAGGGTATTAAAGCCCTTATGAAGAAAAAGGAGGATGAAATTGCTGCACTGAGGAAGCAGGCAAAGTTATCTCCAACCATTCACCGACAAACAACAGAACTTGCACAGGAAAAGCAAGTTGATGAGGCCATGGATCTGGTTCTGAAGATGAATCAGAGAATATTACAGATGGAAGCAGAATTAGAAAAGGCATTGTAGGACAAGCAAGGGGAGTCAACCTCCCAACCCCCTCAAACTTCTACAACTCTTCGCACTGCCCCTCCTACACAAGCAGCAATAGTCCCTCCTGCCATTCCAGCACCTACCATAGCCACATCAGCAACAGAAGCCACAACAGCAAGAACAACAGTGGCAGAATCAACCATGAGCATGGAGGATTTGATGAAAGTTGTTAAGGAACTTGAGGTTCAAGTGACAGAAATCAATGAAGCCAAAGATAGACTGGCCAAGCTAGAGGCCAGCTATGACAAGTCCAAAATGACAGTGGCAGAGAAGCAGAGAGAGATAAAGGCCTTGGAAACCAAAGTAAAAGCTTTGGAAAAAGAATTGCTTCTAGGGAAAACTCTGGCAGAAATCAAGAAGATAATCTGGGCCAAAATTGGCCAATCAATCCATGACCAATGGAGGTCAATCCAGGCAATACATGAGAAAATTGAACTAATAGGCATAGCTCATGTTGAAATACAAAAGGTCAGAACAGCACTAGGAATCATGGCTGAACAGGCCAATAAAATGATACATTTCCTCAATACTCACACTAGGGAGGAATTGGCAGCACTAGAAATAAATAGCAGAACAGACACTATCCTGACAGCCAAAAAAGTGTTGACTTTAAGAAACTTCACTCAAACTCTAGAAAGGAAATGTCAGGATATGAAGGCCGAAATAGATAAATTCAAGGCAAAGATGATAGCATTGCAGGATAAAGGATTGCCTAGCCTAGTGACTGGCACAGGACAACTACTGTCATATGATCAATACATCACAAGGATCAACAATTATGTTGAGAATCAGATCACAGCATCCACCAGCTCAACAGAAGAAGCAGGGCCTCCCTCTAGGCAGTCTCTGTATGACAAATTAGAGAATTTATTTTTATTGAGCATGAAATAAATCATCTGTTTGAAGTGCCTCCAAATTTTTACATATATACTGAAGCAGATGAAACACTTGTAAAAATAAGGAGACATCAGCTACCTCCAGTTGATTGGTGGCAGGCAATGCTGGAAGTATTGCCCAGGTGATCCCACTATATTATTTCTTTTTGTGAAAATTCAGATCTCAGTCACAGTACAGGTCAGCAGATAATCAAGCACGCAGATATCACAGGAAGCATCCGTACAGTGACTCATCAAAGCACTCAGACAACAGGCTCAATTAACGCAGATTTAAAGACACAACTACAACCAACTTTGCTGATCCAAAAAGTCAAAAATTGTCTGAAAGAAAGATAGTTGCCATCTCAACATTAATTGTTGTAGTTATTTCTTGCATTTACTTTTTGTAAGAGAGTTGGTGGTGTAATTTATTGCACAGTAACTCACTACTAGATATTTTGTATTCTATTTTTGTATATATATCGCCTCAAAGAATGTATTGAGGGTCGGTTGTAGTGAAACTCTTTCAGAAGAGCTGTATTGTATATCTGAGACCTTTTGCTAATACAAATTGCTGATGGAGGTCCTGGTTCCTATACTGTCTGAAGGTGGAAATGAATGACTGTGTTATGTTGCAGAATTCCTGTGTCATTTTCTGGAACAATAAGTTATTCTGAACTGTGTTCTTGTCTTTCTGTGTATGCAATAATTTATATATTTTCATGATCATAGTAAATAGAGAAAAAGAATAGCTTAGGATTTGTTTGAATACACCCTGTGCTCAATCTCTATTTCTAAATATGTTTTCTTCTAGATTAGCCATGGATATGAATTCTTAATTGCTCATGTCTAAACTAATTCTCTCACTGTGAATATTGTTTAAGAATTCTTAACTGCTCTTAAGCAATACTTCCATTTCTCCCCTTGTTAGCATAGTGGAAGATTCTCAATTGCCTTTCACTCACTAATTCCATAAATTCATTACCTAATTTTAAAAATTGTTCCACAAATGCCTATCTGGCTTTGCAGCAATACTCTTTCTTCAGAGACATACTTCAGTAGCACACTGCCCTGAAATCCATTGCCCAATGGCCCAAACTGTTTTGTAAGTTATACCTCAGCTCTGCTTGAATTCACCAACCAACCAAATTCAAAACAAAATCAGCACACCATAACTAGCCTAAAATCACCCACCAACAAAGCTAAACCATAAAGAGAGAGCCCTCTCTGGTTACTGGTAGGCTAGGACCTGTAACTAAAAGATTGGTTAGTGGTTACCTCGGCCGTATTCCCTTTAGGAAGTAGGGAACAACCTGAGTGATAACAGTTACTATGATGATGGTTTCAGGACTAAAAGAGATGGACAACACTTTCAAAATAGTTACACCACATTCTTCCTCTTGAGATTTTAATGCCATGGAAAATTCATGGGAAATATCATCATCATACCCCTTTAGCAAATAAAAAATACCCAACCACTAGTGTCTTATAAATATGTCAACTACAAGAGGGTGTTGGTGAATTATCTTGGTGTCTGTGGGTTCCCTTATGTTAAATTAACCCCCCATCTCTTCTCTATTACTTCTTGATGCTATGTAGGTGTGGAATTGAAAAATAAAAAAATTGAAACAGTTTCAGTGGTGAAACAATCATACAATTCTTGGTAATAGTGAGGAAGAAGGGTTCTGAAATTGATATTAACCAAATTATTTTCACTTATATTAACCAAAATAGAATTCAAAAAGACCCCCTAAAAATTAATTGACTAGCATAAGCTCTCAATTTCCAGAAGACTGCTCATGAAATTAGGTGTAGAAACAAAGAAGGAGGGTGTCGCTTACTTCTTATCAGAGAAAGTTTGGTTGTGCATGAAGGTTTGGAGATAGTATACAGCCATTATGACTCCTTTTTCTCCTCCCATCCCCTCTTATAGCTCATCTTGGCCCTCCTGTAGCAATTGCAAACCTGCTTGTAGCTTTCGCCTCTAGCAGTTGTAGGCATGGTTCGAAGCTCCTCGATGGCACTCTAGGCTTCTCGATGCACTAGATCGTCCTTCCTCTACTTCTTTTGGGAATGAGTGATGGTGTGAATGAAGTTGGTAACACATAATATCCTCTTTTGGTGAAAATCTTGGAGTGCTCTAGTGACTTGAAATTAACACGAGTTTCCTTTTTTGGATAGTTGTCCCCACTAGCTACAATCATTTCTCTCTCCTCATGATTATCACCCCACTCTTCAAGGATGCCACTTTGTTTTGAGTTGAAATTTCCACATTAAATTGGTGAATTAACCCACACTAGATCTTAGTAGTCGAGGGTGGGCAAGTTCACTGGCCACCTATAGCCTATTAAACTATATTTTCTTACTCAAAACACATTTTTGTCGTTATTATGTAGAGGGAAGGGGTTAGGGTTTCATTAGTTGAGCCTACCTATGGATCAAACTTCTACAAAGGTTTGTATGTTAGAGTTGAACAATATATCATTATGATCAAGGGAGTTGACCTATTTGGTTTATTTCCTGTGCATATATTCATTCTTGATGATACCTTGACTGTTGCTTTTGCTGTGTGCTTATAGGTGCATCTTTTGATATCCAAGGTACTGCTGATCATGGAAAGCCTCCTTAAGAGAGAGTTCTCTCTCCATATCTATGATCAAAGCTTCATCATCCCTTTTGGTGGTAGAAAAATATAAGATTAGTGATTGTTGTTGTTGTTGTACAAGCTCCTACATGAGGAGTTTCTTCCTGTAGCAATCTTTTGATCTCCCCTTGAAATCTTCATTTTGAATGAGGGGGGTGAGGGAGATGATGATAAGCTACGAGGAGAGGGTTAGGGTCATGGAGGATAAGTGTAGACATTGTAGAAATAGAAAATAGAAGCTTCTGTGTTTTTTCTTAAGGTACGATAGAGTGGAGAATTTGAGTAATTTGTTTATGAAATGGAGTGGATGGGTGATGGAAAAGTCATAGGAGGGCATTATTTAGAATTTCTAAAAGCCAGGATGGTATTTTTGGTTGTTTTCCTCCTCAGGTATCCTTCTTGTAGCTCCATAGGCTCATCATGTAACATTACATGACTTTCTTGTAGCAATACAGGTCATTCTTGTAGCATCATAGAGAGGAGGTGAAGCTTGGATTTCTTGATGATGGGATGGTGGAGAGAGATAGTAATATGAATGGAGAGGATGTATATGAGATGTATGGATGGAAGAATGGATGGCAGCTTGTATGTATTGTCTTGTAGCCATGAAATCTACCATTATGTATGATAACGCAAAACAAAAGAAGGGTTAGAAAACGTGATATAAGCTTCTTCCTTTTTCTCAATTACTTTTTTCTTAATCTTTTTATTAAATCACACAGGTTAACTCAAAGGAGGGTTTCAACCTACATGCCTGTCCTAGTTGCCTTAAGGGATGTTTTCACCTAGTGATATTTATTATTTTTTCTCTTTTTATTTTTCTCCTCAACTACTTCATGGAGGTTTTCAACCCTAGAGTTGACCTCAGATGCCTCATAGAGGTTTTCATCCATGTTTTTTTTTTTTTAATTTATAGGAATGTTGTGGACTAGAAGCAATGAAACTCTCAAACACACTTAATTCTTTACTGACTAAAATGATAAATTCCTCGTTGGATATAGGTCTTCTATATAACTTAAACCTATAACTATTTAAAAGCAACGGAATGCCTTCCTCATAAATGGTTCTCATCTGTAAATATTCATTCTCATGACACTTTTCGACTAGGTATGGACCCAACCATGTTGTGATTAGCTTCCCTTTAAGATATTTCAACCTAGAATCATATAACAGGGCCCAATCCCTTCTTGAAAATTCTTTTCCTTGATATTATTGTCATCTTGGACCTTCCTTTGTAGTTGTATGACTTCAATGTGTAAGATAGATTGCATTGTAAACTGATGTAATACATTTAGTTGGAGGATCCTTTCTTGTTGTGCTGTGGTGACATCTATGTCCAACTAAGCTTCCATTCTCAAAGTGTTATATTCAAACTCAATAGAACGTAGAGATTTATTCCCATAAACCAAATCATATGGAGTGAATCCTATGGTGGTTTTCCAAAGGGTATTGTAGGCCCAAGTGGCCTCTACTGGTCTCTCTGCCCATTCTTTCCTACTGTTGCTAACAACCTTGGTGAGGATGCTCTCCAATGCTCCATTTGTGACCTCTACTTACCCATTTTCTTGAGGGTGATAGGCAATGGTTGTCTTGTGTTTGATATGGTTTTGTCTGATGAGATATTCAATCAAATTAGATTTGAATTGTTCTCCTTGATCAGTGACTACCTCCTTGGGATACCCAAACTCATAGAATATGTTTTCTCTGAAAAATTGTACCACTTTCTTCTTAGTTGTGACTTTTACTACCTTTGTTTCAACCAACTTTGTCATGTAATCAATGCACACAATGATGTACCTTTTATGTCCTGATGGTGGATCAATTGGCCCAATGAAATCCCTGCCCAACTTGTCAAATTGTTTTAAGGCCACATGAGGTTGTAGGGAAATTTCATCCATATGTGTGGGCTTTCCCATCCTTTGGCACTGATCACATATAGTGGTATATCTCCTTACATCTTGATATAAAGTGGGACAATAGTAACCAACCTGTAAAATTTTAAACGTTGTCCTTTTTGCCGGAACATGACCTCCACATGGCCCATAATGACATGCTAATAGGATGTCAAATACCTCCTTTCTTCTTACACATATCCTCAATATTTTATCTTGTCCCAATTTAAGAATATTCCAAGTGAAAGAACAAATTTTCCTTACAATCTTTCTTTTCTCCCTCGATGATAGATTAGGAGGGAACCTCCCAGCAACCAAGTAGTGCTCTATGTCATAAAATGAAGGACAATGAACCGAGATGGAAAAGGGGTGATCATTTGGCAGATGATCATCCACCATCTCTTCATTTCCCATAAACAAGGTTAGCCTCAACAAAAAATGTGAAACCACATTTTCTTTCCCTAGTTTGTCAATAATAGTCAAATAAAATCATTTTAACAATAAAAATATCTAATTATCCTATCATTATCATTAGTATTTCTCATAAAAATTTTAATGATTGCATGATCAACATGAGCAAAAGTTTGGTACTAACTCATATAGTGCCTGAATTTGTTTAAATAATATACTATAACTAAGAGTTATTTTTCAATGATAGTGTAATTTAGCTCAAATTTAGATAAAGTATTACTAGTGAAGTAAATAACATAAGGAAACTTATCCTCCACTTCTCCCAAGACCCTCGCCCCACCCCCCACAACTTTATCTAATGCATCAGTATTGATATGGAAAGGCAATGCCTAGTTGGGAGCCCTTAGGATGGGTATAGTGGTCAACTTTTCCTTCAGCACTTCAAGGGTGATTGACAAGTGTTGGTCCAACAAATATCTAAATATTTTTCAAGTAAACTAAAGAAAGGTGAAGCCACTTTACTAAAGTATTTTATGGATCTCCTATAATACCCAACTAGTCCCAAGAAGCTCTGGTCATCCCTTTGCTTTTGAGGGGTAGGGACCCTTTTGATGATGGAAATTTTATTTGGGTCTACCTAGATCCCCTCCTTGGATATCGAATGGCCAAGGATAGTCCCCTCATTCATCAAGAACTCACATTTATTAGGGCTTAGAGATAGATTCATTACAATTCATTTCTTCGAAACCTTGCACAGGTTAGAGAGAGCTTCATGGAAGTCACATCGATAAGGAGTGAAATCATCCATGTATATTTCAATGGGATCTTGAAGCAATTCAACAAAAATACTCAAAACCTCCCTTTATAAAGTAGCAGGGTAATCTCACAAACCAAATGGAATATATATATGAGAAAAGGTACCCCAAGGACATGTGAATGTGGCCTTATCTTGGTCTTCGAGGCTAATATGGATTTGATTGTATCCACTAAATCCATCCAAGAAGGAGAAGAATTTCTTCCCTGCAAGGCCATTTAGGAATTGGTTAATGAACGGAATGGGAAAATATTCCTTCTTTGTAGCCTTGTTGAGTTCACGGGAATCCTCATAGATTATCCACTTCCCATTCTTCTTAGGAGCTAACATGAGAGGTGACACCCACCCACTATTTTAAATGGGGTATATGAACCCTACATCTAGTAGTTTGTGTAGTTCTTCTTTCACAAACTCCTTAACAGTTTGGTTCATCATCCTTTGGGGTTGGAGCACATGTTTGCATCCATTTTTTATGTAAATGTGGTGAGTACAAACAGAGGGATGCACACCTTTCATTTCCTTAAAGTCCTAAACAAAAGAATCCAGGTTTTGCATCAGCACTTTGCACACTTTTTCTTCTTGTTTGGCCGAGAGAGAAGGGTTTATATTGAAGGTTGTCGATGAGCTAAAATCTACAATATTGTCATGGTCAAGATGTGAGCCAATAGGGAATAAGTTAGCCCAAGGATTACTACCAGATTATTTCATCAACTCATCAACTGGTATGGGAGTGGGAGGTTCATTCTGAAGGATATGGTCAACAAGATCATATTCATTAGGTCCCCCCCGGTAATAATGTCGAAAGTGCAGATTGGGTCAGAGGTGGTGTGATACAATTCATATTCTTCCTCCTCTTCTAACCAAACGAGTAAGTTATGTTTAATAGAAGGTTGAGTAGGAAGATATAATACCAACTATTTAGATAAATGTCCATTTTTAATGGTCATGTTCCTAGCCCTACAACTAATGTAAGCATAAAAAATGGCTAACCATGGTCTTCCAAAGATGAGAGCATACCCATTAAACTTCATTTTGGGTTAGAGAACCAGGAAATTAGTTGGATACTCCCAAGATTCATTGGAGACCAAAACATCTTCAATAGCTCCCTCATGAGCTACTATGGATCTATTTGCAAGACGCAAAATTGTGGTGGTATTTCTCAAATCCCCTTGGAGGCTTAGCTTTAGCATGGTTCCCTTAGTAATCACATTGGTTGTAGCCCCAAGATGAATCAAGGTGTTAGGGATTATAATGCCATCAATGTGCACATCTACTATAGGGCTCCAAGGGTGTAGATATTTCACAAAGATCACACTCCCAAGCATCAAATTAGATAAGTTCCCAACAAAATTTTTGGTGGGGGTGTCTCTTTTTCTTCACTCAAGATTTTTGAAACATTTGTCCTTGATGATATTATTATAGATGGAAACATGTTTAATAGCCCAAAGAAGGCATATCTTAAGACACAAATTCGTCAATTCTCACAGAAGTTCAACCACTTATGGGGTGCATTTTCTAGGATGGTTCAACCTCTTAGAAAAGGTGTAGGAATTTATAGGGTAAGTTCCTCAGATAGAACACCAAAGGACACTACTCAAAAACATATCACAGATCAATACACCAGTATCCTTGACGTGGCTAAAACCCTCAAAGGGGGAAACAATCCACAAAAGCCAACATGGCCACTTCAGGAAATTTATTAATAAAGGAAAGAAAATTTACATAAGCTTCTCTCATGAATGGTCACCTTAAAAACTACCCTCCATGCTCTTTGAATACAGATCATAGACCAATCGGGTGTTAAGCCATGGATCAAGTGTCGATAATAATGAGGAGAGAATGAATCATTGGATCACTTCACGTCTACAACATATCGTGACCATTGAATTGTAAGTTACAAAAGTACATAGTAAAGAAACACACTTTACCTAACTCTACACTAGACCAAGTTATACTTAACTGTTTCCTATGTGTCAGAATATCCAAAAATCGCCCCTTAAGAACAACTTGGGATAGGATTGAAGGATCTAAAAATATGACACAATAGGAGAAAGAAGGAGACATTAGAGCCTATCCCCCCTTAGTGAAAACTTCCTGAACTCCAACCATAAATCAAAGTTTAGTAAACTTTGCCTCTATGAGAGCCTTTGTAAAGATGTTTGCAACTTGATCATCGGTTAAATAATATTTCACTTCAAGAACATGGTAATGAATGAGCTTTCTGATGAAGTGCATGTGTAGTTCAATGTGTTTATTTCACTGATGTTGGACTGGATCTTTGCATATTTGAATCACAATTTGATTATCACACCAAAGTGTAGTCAGATGCTACTATTGAAACCCAAACTCTGACAGGATCTCATGAAGCCACAAGGCTTCCTTACTAGCTTCTACAACACCACAATTCTCTGCTTCTATCGAAGAAAGAGAAACGACACTTTTTTTCTTACAAGCCAATGCAATAGGTCCAAAACCAAGAGTGAACACGTAAGCTGTAGTAGAGTTTTGATGATCAAGGTCACCAGCCCAATCGAAATCAGTGAAACTAGCCAATAGAGGAGATGCTTATGCATTGTAATGAATTTGAAACTAAATTGTAGCTCAATCATAATGAAGTATTCTTTTAGTAGGTTTCCAATGAATTTCATGTGGGTTTTGCATAAACTGAGCAATAAGGCCAACAACAAAGGAAAGGTCAGGACATGTATGGGTTAGATACAAAAGTTTACCCACAAGTTGATGGTATAAAGTGGCATCAACTTTAGGGGAAGTACAAGTGACTGAAATTTTGACTCTAGACTGAAAGGGAGAAGGTGTTGGCTTACAGTCTTGCATGTGAAAGTGGTGTAGAAGATCACATGCATACTTGGAATGGGAAAGAGAAATACATTCCTTGGATTGTAAGACTTGAAGACCAATAAAATAATGTAAGTGTCCTAAGTCTATCATTTCAAACTACTTTTTAAGTATCATTTCAAACTACTTTTAAAGGCTGGACTTCACATGGTTTTTAAGGTTGGGATCACTACCACTAAGGATAAGATCATCAACATAAAGAACAATAATGATAAGATACTTACTCACTTTCTTGGTGTAGACAATATTGCTAGAATGACACCTAGAAAAGCTAGTATCTAAAATAAAGCTATCCATTTTGGCATACGAAGCCCGAGGGGCTTGCTTGATACCATAAAGGGATTTCTCAAGTCGAAATACAAGGCTGGATTCTTTTTTTATAAATCCTGGAGGTTGTTCCATATAGATATCTTCATGCAAGTCCCCATTCAAGAAGGCAAATTTAACATCCATATGATGAACTTCCCATTTGAGAAAGGTAGCAAGGGAAAGAAAAAGGAGGATAGAGTTCATTTTGGCAACATGGGAGATGGTTTTAGTATAGTAAATTCCTTCAACTTATGAAAAATCCTTAGCAACAAGATGATATTTAAGTTTATCAACTTTTCCATCTGGTCCATACTTGATTTTGTAAACCCATTTGCATCTAACAAGTTTTTGTCCCTTTGGAAGAGGAACAAGATCCCATGTATCATTCTCCAATAACTTAAAACATTCTTCAATGATAGTTGCATCCCAATCTAGATGGTCGGACGCTTTTGCAAAGGTGTCAGGATCATAATTCGTTGAATCTTGAGCCAATAAAGAAGAGGCTATATCAAATTGAGAATGTGTACATTGTTGATCTATAGGATCACCTAGAAGAGCACTTATTGAATCCCGAGTAGCACAGACCCATTTTAAAAGCTGAGGAGTTGAAGAAGAATTCTGAGAAGGCAGGGGAGGATTGTCATCCTCACTGTCATCATCTGAAGAAGAAATATTTTCATAACTAGAAGGGATAGAGAGAGGTTGCACATCTACCAAACTAGGCTTGTAGGCTGATATACTTTGAACAAACTTTACAACTCTTTTAAAGATATCATTTTTGGACTTAAGTGGAATAAGTATATATCCTTTGACATCTTTAGAATATGCAACAAAAATGCATTTTGCACTCTTAGGTTCTAAGGCTTTATGTTTCTCAACAGGAATATGTGCCCATGCTTCACCAAAAACACGAAAGTGACTTACATCTGGTGAGCTCCATGCTTCTTCTTGGGTGATATTCTTTGAAACCTTAGTAGGAGTAGGATTTACTATGTAATTTGCACAGTTTATTGCTTATGCCCAAAAATTAAGAGTAAGTCCTTTAGGTTGAAGCATACAATTAGCCATTTCATTTAAAGTGTGATTCTTCATTTCAGCTACACCATTTTATTGTGGAGTATATGAAACAATATGTTGCATTTGAATTCCATGCTCAGTGTAAAATTTGATGAATTTGTTGTTGATTTATTCTCTACCATTATCAGATCTTAGCTTAAGAATTTGATGTCTAGATTGTTTCTCAAGAAAGGCCTTACAGGCCAAGAACATGTTAAATACTTCACTCTTGAGTTTTAAGAAGTATACCCAAGTGCATCTTGACAAATCATCAATGAAATTTAAGAAATACTTGTAGCCAGAGAATGAAACAACTGGAAGTGGACTACAGAAATAACTATTGACAAGCTGTAAAGGGGCTGAGGTGTGCCAAGAGGCACATTTTTCAAAATTATCATGATGATATTTTCTTTGTACACATTTGAAACAGACACCATCTCTGCAAGATACCATAGGAAGACCTGTCACCATATTATCTGTACATAAATTTTGAAGAGAGCGATAGTTTAAGTGACCAAATCACTCATGCCAAATTTTGTTCACTTGATCATTATGAGAAGCAAATATTGAGGGAATAGTTGATGACCCAATGTTTTTAATCTTATACAACCTTGTAGAATCATCAACAATGTGAGTAGCTAAAATCTGTCTAGGATCTCTTAGGTCCTTAATTACAACATCATTAGGTGAGAATTTAACGATTTTATCTTGACCTTAATGAGTTATCTAATATAGAGATAGAAGGTTGCAGGATGAGGTTGGAACATATAATACATCATTAAATTCGCCATTGTCTAGATGAATAGTTCTAGTCCCTACAACACTAGGAGATCTATCATCACCAACAAATATATTTTTGGTGTTACAATCATTTATAGAAGAAATTGTTTCTTTATTTTTTGGCCATGTAATAAGAAGCTCGAGAATCAATGAGCCACTCATGAGAATGAGAAGAATAATATACATTTAGTGCATAAATAGACCAATATGCTTGACAACCGCATGCATAAAGTGCAATTCCTTAAGATGAAGTTGAAGTTGAAGAGTGTTCCAAATGGATGTTATGCTTCTTCATTGCTACTTCCAAGGCTTCCATCTTCTTAGAGAATTTGGACTCTAAGTGGTCATCTATATTACAAAAGTTGCAATGTCTATCAATCTTCTTCCCTTGTTTTTATTTTCCTTATCATTTTGTTGAATCGATTTTTCATTTTGAGACTGAAATTATTTAGGACACTTGTTTGGTTTAGGACCATTCTTTTTATGATACTACTTCTTAGGATTCTTTAAATTTGGGTGTTGCTGGCCAGCTAAGGCTTTATTAGAAGAGTTTCCAAGATTAAGAATACCAAGGTGCAAGATTTTTTCTTGTTCTCTTATTAAAAAATCACTACAGGCATCAAAATTGAGGGACTTGTAGTATTGTCCTTGAGAAATAAAGGCTTCTCTAATAGAATGAAAGGTGGAAACAAACACAGAGTAGGCTAGTCCCAAATTAGAAAGAATGGAATAGATAAGGCTATCATCTTCTTTCTTAACCTGAACACCTTCCAAGAGAAGTTTGAGGGTCTTGAACTTGGACAAAAAAATCTTCAATGGAAGAAAAATTATTGGAGTCCAACTTAAGCAACTCATTTTCGAGTTGATGGGCTCTAATTTAATTTTCAATTCCAAAAGATTTAGTGAAGTGTTTCATTGCTTCATTAGGGGTATCAAGTTTTGCGATATGGAATCTAAGGTCTAGAGAAACATACATTCCTATTAACCAACGTGCTTGATATTTCCTATTTTCCCATTTGGTTGCCTTATCTTCATCTTTAGGTTTAGTTTACTGGCCTGAGGCTATGCTATAAAGACCTTTACTTCTAAGTAAATCCACAATGTAGGACCACCATTGGAAGTAGCTGGTGTTGTCAAGAATAACTTGGCATGAAATTTCCATTTTAATAGAAATTAAAGCCATAGATGCTAAAACTAAGTGTGCCAATGGAAATATCTCTAAAAGTTAGGCTGATTAAAAAAAACAGCTCTAAAAAGGACTTCTGGATGAAGAAGTTATGGCTTCTAGAAGAAACGTTGTTGAAGATGCTGACAAAGTGCATGAATGTGCAGAAGCGAATGATAATGTTATATTTAAAAAAAATCCCCCCCATTTCCAAACCTAATCTAATTAGCTCACTTTAAAGAATATTTTATGTGACCCACTTTTATACATAAGTAAAAGTCACTTTTATAATATTCCTTATGAGCTACTCACTAGAATGTAACTTAAATAAAATATAAAGAGACTTTCGAATTATAAGTCACTCACTTTTTATAATGGGTGAAAAATATTTTACATAAAGTAACTTTAAAATATAAGTTACTTGTGGTTTTTGAAAAACTAACTCAACGAAAAGAAAGACTTGAACCCAATACCTCTATTCTCATAAAGTAACTTTGGACCAAGTGAGCTAATTTAAAAGGTTAGTAATTTTTAGAAAAGAGGAAGGTTTTTTTTTTTTTAGTCACTGAAGCTTTGGGGTGCATGCTTACTTGAAAAAGGATTATTTTTCCTACAAAACAAAAAACCACACAACCCAACACAGACATGCAAAAAAAAACCAAACCTTATGGCTTGAAGTTAGCTTTTATTGGAAACTAAATATTTTCCTCAATGTCTCTGATTTTCTGAGATCACACTAAGGCGCAAAGGAAAAGACCATAAGCATGATAAAAATACTTCCTTTTTGTTTATGATTTTCCCATATCACATAGAGTTGCAGGGCAAAGAAAATAAGCATACATGAAAAGTATAGATTCGATAATAAAAAACGAGAGCTAGATAAACCGAAATTAACAAAAAGATGAATAACTATAACTACCAATAGAGATTGTATACCTCTAGATATTAAAAATGACATAGCTAAGGCTACTGGAAACCTTTTCACATGAAATGAAAGGGGTTCCTCACTGGAATAGATGCTCCTAACACAATAGAGAAGTCCTCTTGGCTTGAAAGCAATAAAAAACACTAGATCTAGGAAACTACAGTTGGATGGGGGTGCACCAACTTCGGATTTGGATCACCAACTGATGCAGCCCTGAAATACCTCTGATACCATGTAGGAATTTATAGGGTAAGTTCCTCAGATATATCACCAAAGGACACCATTCATAAACAGATCACAGATCAATACACCAATATTCTTAACGTGGTTAAAGCCCTCAAAGAGGGAAATAGTCCAGGGCCTGAGCCAATGTGACCACTTTAGTAAATTTATTAATAAGAGAAAGAAAATTTACATAAGCTTCTATCATGAATGATCACCTTACAAATGACCCTCCATGCTCTTTAAATAGAGATCATGGACCGATCGGGTGTTAAGCCATAGATCAAGTGTCGGTAATACCAAGGAGAGAATGAACCATCAGGTCACTTCATGCCTAGAACATATTGTGACCATCAGATTGTAAGTTACAAAAATACATAGTAAAGAAACACACTTTACCTAACTCTACAGTAGACCAAGTTATACTTAACTATTTCCTACATGTTGGAATATCCTTAAAAAATGGAGGTGGATTGACTTGAGGAACACTCTATTACTTCTCTTCTTGAAGCTCTTTAGGTGGAGAAGGCGGGTGGTTATCTGGAAGAAATCTCCCAGACCGAATATTGATCTCCTAGATTTATAGCATGAACAGGATAAGATGTATCTTCATTGTAGACTTTTTGTACTTTCTTGTTGTTCAAGTTTGCATTTGGTTAAGTTGGAATTTGAGGTTTCTTAGGTGGAGCAGGATGAGTGATCTATGGTTGAGGTTGGGGTGGAGGTAGCAAACCAATTGGTTGGTTAACTTGAGGCCTCCACCCTTATCATGGGTTGGACCATTGAGAATATTTTCTTAGATATGGATGAAACTGATGGTTGACAAGTTTAGGAGGATATGAAGGAGAATAAGGCCAATAAGGAGGTGTGGACCGGAATGTATCAGTGGAAGAGTACCAAGGCTAAAAGGGTGTATTATTATTTGGATTATAATAATAGTATTGTGCACCTTGCATACCTTGTTGATATGGCCAAGGTCCTTCAGGTCTTCCTCGATTGATGAAACAAAGTTGTTCTAACCCTCCTTCTGCTACTTGATATACAACTTTCAGTCAGGGAAAAGATGTTGATGGTTTCCAACATATCCTCCCTTATCCCTTGAAGAAGAGCTAGTTTTAGTGATTCAGGATCAAGGGTGCAGTTGGCCCTACTATAACTGAGTTAAATTCTATCTCATAGTCTTCTATGGATTCAATAGCGCCAAGAGACATCCTAAATATTTCTTCCTTGGTTTCTTTGGATGTAGAGTAGTCCCTATACTTGTTATTGAAGGCTTCTTGCATTTGAGCCCAGGTAGTGATGTTATTCCTAAGCAGACCCATAAACTAGCACAAGGCTACATATTTAAGGCTAGAGGGGAATAACTTCAGCTTTTGCTCATCAGAGGCATAGTCATAGGTCCTATAAACAACAAAAAATTCAAGCATAAATGTATCAGGATCCTTAGAGGTTAAGGCATGGAAGTGTGGAAGGGAAGTAGGGCTTATATTCTTCATTCTAGCCTCTCCATTGGTCTCTCTCAAAGGGAAAACCTAATGGTTCTTATTTTTAGCCATAGTTCGGGTAGGTGAAGTGGGTTATTTGTCTTTCCCAATAGGTTATTCAAAAATTTCATGTTTCTCACATAGGGGGTCTTCTAACACCCCTTTAGTCAGAGAGGGAGGCTCACAGTCACCGAAGAAGACTGAGGTTTGACTATTTGAGGGTGTGGGGGTTTTTGGTAATAATTTCCCCTTATTATACCTACTCCTACTAGGCATGAAATACGTAATTTTTTTCTTAATTTTTCAAAAATTGGATGCAAAATAGAGAACAATTCTTAAGCAGAAACAACATCTACTAAGTCACTTCATCAACAACAACGCCAAAAACTAGTGAGTCCTAGTATTACACCAAGAATTTCGCAACTCCCAAGGGCTCCTCAACTCAAATTATAAACCTTGGGCTTGTACAAAATTCAAGGTGAGAGTTCTATATAAACAACAAACAGGATTCCACTCATGGCACCCTCAGTTATGACATTAGATCAAAACTGCTCATAGACCACTCCTCCTACTGAATTAAAATGAAATCCTGGTGATAAAGGTACAATTAGAAATTACTTATAGTTGTGAAAGTGGAATTTTCATTGAATCAACTTGTAAATACTAATTAACCAATTCATGAAAGCACGAAGGACAAAGGCTAACCTAATTGCAGAAAGAATAATATTTTATCTTCCCAAATCCATCAAACTACCAAATCTACTTGTAGAAAGGAAACTATTTTATTTTTCATAATTCATCAAAATAGCAATCAAAATTTCATGTACAATCAACCTAGTTCACACTTACTTGTAAATCATTAACATACTTACATCATAGTTTTGATTAAAAAAAAAACTGTACTCTATTTTTGCAATGAATAAAAGGATTGGTTAGAGCGGCCTAGGAGATTCCCCTAATCATAAATTCATAGATGGGGGTCCTCATTCATATAAACTAACTCAAAGTTGTAGTGGGCATCAAAACTCATGAAGGAAAGTGATGTTACAGGTTTTCTATAAGCGATTTCTACAAGAGACCTGTAATGCTACATGAAGGCTTGTAATACTACAAGAAGGCATATGAGTGGTTTTTTGAAGGTGCAAATGTTTTCTTGAGGGTATGAAGCAATTGATGGAAGTTTAAGAAAATGGAGGGAGGTTGGTTTGACCCCCTAGCTAACCTCAACACCTCTCAGAGGTCTGTCTTACACTAGGATGAGTGCTCTCGGTATACTAGGCATAATGGATTATAAAATAGGGTTTTGGGACATAATTTGGAAGTCGAAGGAGAAGATGAAGGAGCTCAAGATGGAAGTCTTACAGGTTCCCTTCCCTACTATTACAGATCCATTTGAGCACATCAAATCCTAAAATTCAGATCAGTGATTTAGGACTCATCAAACCCTAAAATCAGTTGTTTCATGCCCTAAACAAGTCAATCCTTTGAATTCCTCCTTCCCAGAGAATTTCATGAGTTGAAGACATCCAGAAATTACCTCTAGAGGGACCAACACAGCTAATCCCTTATGAAGGTGCGTTGTAGAGCTTCTAAGTCCACTTCCACGGTGCTCTGCATAGCAGTTAGGCTTCCGTTCACTTGTGCTGGGTGAGAATGAGCAAAATTCACATACGATTTGGGGGATATTCTTATCTTGTGGAGTCATCTAGAAGTTTCCCTCTCTTATCGACTCCTATGAGCTTGAAAGTGGATGAGGAATGAGTTAAGGATCATCTTATCCTCTCATCCCTTCCTCCATGGAACTAATTCTATGTATGCAAGGCCATTCAATCTTACCATTAATGACAGAACCTCCTTCATCTTCCTATAAATTGACCACTCATCTAAGGAGATAATGCTGCAATGAGACTTGACTTTGGAGCAAATGATGTGATGCCACAAGTTGTCTTTCTTTTTATGTCATGTGGATGGGATCCAAGCTCGAGGAATGACTTTGAATCAGATAGTGATGGTTGTAGTTCCTTCTTCTATCTAATAAAGTGTTTGAACCTTTTTCCATATGATGTGTTCTTTCATAATGCTTATATGTATGAATTGCTTTTGATTCTTTCATTTATATTCAACGGATCATATGATTTGATTGGTTTTCATCTTTTATTGTGTTGACAGGGTACGTTTCAAGTGGTTTGAGTACAGGAAGGAGCGATAGAATCGTTAAAAGGGAGATGAGAGGAAAGAGGAAATACAGGTAGGCTTTCTATCCTCTCTAAAACACTTTAAACTATTGTTTTAGGCACAACTAATTGTCTAGTGAATTAGTATTTATTTGTAGATGCTAAATTCTCCAAAACAAATTGGCGACTCCACTGGGGAGAATCCTCTTTCCAGTAGCTTATCCACCTCCTAAGACATCCTTGTAAACTCTATTTGTGTTCATAGATTGTAATTCAGTTGTTTACATTGAAAACATTGGTCAAAATTATGTCAAATTGCCTCTTGAAATGGCTTACTGTCACCAGTGCAGGCTTGTGAGGGACACAATGTGCTACAGAGCATCCCTGGCTTAGGGACAATGCTCTTAAGTGCATTATCTCCCACTCTAGGCTATGTTGAACCTCCTAGGATCAGTTTACCACCTTTGGAAAGAGTTTTTACCAAAATTTTCTCTGTTTGCTTGTTTGCTGATTGATCAATGAATGTTATGTCTCTGAAAATGAGTGTTTATCTCATGGTCTAGCCCAGCTTTGATTGGATGTATCAATGTTTCTTCATGTTTTCTTTGTCACTATCGATCAATAGCCAAAGTTAGGATATAATTGATTAATCTTCATTTGAAAGAAAGTGTTCTAAAGTCTTCTCTTCCTTCGAATATGAACTGTCTTAAAAGTCTTCGTTCATATGACAGAATGATTGATTGTGTGTGCATATTTCCTTTTTGTTCATATTACATTAAGGGAATAAAAAATAAATACATGCATGTTACATTGAAAAAGTTTGTGTGTGCAAATAGGAATAGTGTAGGGAAATTGCATTTAGATCGTGCTCTTTTCTCTTTGATCAAAGGAGATCTGATTGCTATATCCCTAAGTATCTAGGATTTTCATCGTTAAATTGAATGGAAAGAATGCTTACCATGATAGTTTCATTCCTAGGAATTTGAAAATAAATCACGTGGTGAACTTGAAAGGAAAATTCCTAAGCAAGTTCAACTTAAAATAAACATCAATTTACCTAATGGAGCATTGTCATCAATGAGAACATTTAGTGGTTTTAGGCTAGAGACATGTACCGGTGTCGTAAAACAAAGCAGCTCTCGCTAACTTTTCTGCAATACATCCTGAGTGTGGTACCTCATTTCACGTATGTGAGTATATCGTAGTTCATCCATGTACCTTCGGGTATATAGGGTGGTGTTAAGGTATGTAAAGTATATGGGAATGCTCTCATTGTGTGGTTTTGCATTAGGTAACGCTTATACGGACTAGGCCTCCACGTACCTTCAGGTATATATTGGAGGACAACTCTAGGTTGTTATTCATCCTTAAGTAATTGATTCAACCGCTTTGTAAACTATGATACACCGAACACAACATTCGGGGAGATTACCTGCCAATACTTCTTGGTTCACTAGGAGGTATTTTGCAGTTCACAGTTGTTTGGTAAACATTTTTGCCTAGTATACCCCTTTTTGTTTATTTATTTTTTGATAATAAAATTACTCAGCAATCGTGGATGAACATCAACCCATATCTCGTCATTCATGGAGAGCAGCGAGCAAACTTCCTTTGCCTTCTGAAGCGACACCAATTTGGGCAAAGCGGTCTCGCTTAACTGAGTCTAGTGCATCAAGAACTCCTAGTTATTCATTTGAGTTACCTAAATCATCTATTTCAGTAAGTACAGAGACTCTAGTTACTCCAACTATTTCTGGCTCATCTATTTCTGAAGAAGAAGTTTCACAATTACCTGAGGACATTAGTACTGATCCTAGTGAAATAGTAACCGAGGTTGTTCAACAAAAAGTTGATCCTCAACTTGAAGTTTTTCAACAAGAAGTTAATTCTGAACTTGAATTAGTTCAACCAAAAGTTAGTCCAGAATTTATCCCAGTTCAACCAGTGGTTAATCTAGTATCATTCTCTTTACTTTCCCATTCATGCTAGGTTGTGTACATCGCCGACAAAACTATTTGATGTAATCTCTCACTGATTCACCTCCACGAGAAAATCCAGAAAGTGAGATGGGGGCTGTTATCACCTAAGAAACTCTCCTAGTTTGTATCTCAGAGATGCTCGGGAACATTACAAACTCAACAAAATGTTGGAAATGGATGAATGGGAGGAATGATGCATATTCAAGCCAGATAACCACTTCTACTATCCTTAACTCTAGAAATGGGTGAACACCCCTAGACTACAAGGCTTTAGACCACCAATTTCTCATAGTTTAGGGAATAGGTGAATATGGAGAATACCAATCACACCAGAAGATGCACAAGACCATGTGATGGCCAGCTACAACCAGTAAAAGGTCTGCAAATCTATTTCCTGATGCACAGATAGGATGACAGCTCTCTGACACTAAGTAAAAAGAATCTTGCATGACACATTCAATGATACATACAAGATTCTAACACAGAGGTGGGATGATAGACCCTCTAATGCTAAATATCAAGAGCACATGAATAAATGCATAACAGGCATACCCTAGAACAAAGAAGAAGCGAAAAGTGAGAAATTAAAAACAAAAGAACCTTGTATTAGTTGAAAATAAAGACCAGACACTGCAACTATCTCAGTAGTTATAGTCTCCAAAAGTTGAACCTTACATCAAAACCCAAACCATAAATCCTCATTACATTGTGTCTTTGGGTATATATAGAGTTCAATTACAAAAATGATCTGATATTCTATGCATGGAGGGGCCATAATGGACGATCAACCACATTAACTCTATGATAGGGGTCTCTGCTACGATCTGTTGTTTCGATGAATGAACTTGATCTTCTTCTGATATTCTATTGTCCTTCTTAGCAGGTGGAATGTTGTATGAACGGAACTCCATAACCATTGAATGCATTTACCTGCTCGTCTCTGTACCTCTTCCTTCTTGGCCATATTGTCTCTTGAATGAGGTAGTTGAACCGTTAATACAAACAATACTGGCATTGATTATGTTCGTCCTTTGGATGCACAGAGAAATTAAGGAGCTTGGACTTTCTTGGCAGGCAGACGAATTGAATGGAAGAACGAGGTTGACCATCAAATTGCACAAATCGAAGGTGGAGATTAGTTCACAGGGGATGTCGGGAGATACGAGAGCAGGACGATCACAAGGTGTTGGATCCCATTTGGTCAAGTCCAACAGTGATCGGCCTGAGTACATGCACAGGGTTTAACATGTGGGTAGGGTGGTTTCAGCGGTTGTACCACTCTATGTGGATGAGCGGTAAACATACACAACCAAGCGATCATGTTAGGAAGGCGATGCATGGTGGATGGGATGCAGAGAAACCACTTTCCCCGCAAGTTAAGGCGCGTGAGGTTCACGGGACCGAGAGGTGTGAATGTCGTTGGATCAAATGAATGGACAACAAAGATTGGTTTGCAGGGAAAGGTATGCAATATGGCAAACACAATATCGGAGGCGGACTTCCGAACTTGAAACTTTATACACAGGAGCAGTGAGTAGTATCAGTTCTAGCACCCAATATTACATTGCTATAATGAAAAATGCCTTGCCACCTTGAAAGCGCCGATTGTGATGGTGCTATGGACTCGACGAAGTCATTTAACAATAGTTTATAATCACATCGCATTCGATATGGGTAGTCGATAATCGACGATCGACGATGCTATGGACATGACTTTAGTGAGACCTGATGAAAACTCTGATTGCGACTTGTGACTGGGCCACAAACCCGATAGAGAAATTAACCATATTTGAGACTGAAGAAGGGGGATTACAATATCGCATCGAAGGGAGTCAAGGGGTTTGGGCCTTCATGCACACACACACATATGCAATTTGCCGACTATGCAAAGTTATGCGGTTAGGTCTTATGGAAGGCTTGACTTGCGCTTAGGGCCTGGGGCCAAAAAGGGGCTTTGATGGATTTTGGAGGGATTTAAATGGGGAATGGAGAGGTTTTAGGACGAAAACAGAGATTAGTGGGGCTATGGAGTATAAGGGACATGAAGGGGAAGGGAAGAAAAGATTATTGTGATCTGCCTTTCTGGGCATAAACACATGGCCAAACTGGTATTTGGTCTTCCAAATGCTGAAGTATGTAGCAGAGTTAACACTGACTCCTTCTGGGGATGAGATCCCCCCTGTGAGGTCTCAAGAACTACAGAGCAATGCCTTCATGCAAAATAAGCTTAAAAACATTGCCTAGTATTCCATTGGGAATGGAGTCTAATTAAGTCTACGCTAAAACCTATAAAGAACATGCTTACAATCATTAAGGGTTGAAAAACTTAAAAAACACAAATATACAAAAATTGGCCATCTACTGGACCATCAAAAATATTTTTCCTCCTCTCGGTCGGCCTATCAGCCGATTCATCAAAGATCTGCAAAATTGTGTCAGTTTGATCTTCTACCTCAAAGAGTTTTGGGCATTTGATCTTATCAGGTAGAGATGGCTTATATTTCACCACCATTTTGTATGCTCTCATCCTTGGATGTTCTTCATAGGAGCCTTTGTATGCCTGTTGAATGACAACAACTGTTGTGTACTTGATTGTGTCATTTGTGGCCTGCACGATTAATATGAATGGCAAAGCAATTTATTCTTGTGTGTAGGACAAAAAGACATCATCTACTCCTGCATATTTCTTAGAACAGTCCACATCCAAGGAGGAGTCCCAAAACTGTGCATCCCCTTCCTTTGTGATCTGACAAACTACCCTCTCAAACTGTGTGGAGGCCACCTGGGTAGGCTTTGGAATATCAAGACTGAAAATATCAATATGAGCCTTGGGCATTGAATTATGGCCTGCCTTAGTGTCTAGGGGGTAACTATTAGGGATTGTCTCCTGAACAGACAGAGAAGCATACGATGATCAGCAATTAACTTCACCCCTTTTGATCACTGGACTAGGGATAACTACAGGTTGCTCAATTTGTAGATTTGCATAGTCATTGGAAGCTAGGCTAGCTTCCGGTTCAAACTCTTTGTGGCTAGTGGGACCTGCTATCGGTTGCTTCTGCTAATTAGCTTTTTGTTCTGCAGGTACAACAAACTCATGAGTAGTGCCTTTAGAAATGACTTTTCATAGGCAGCTCTAGTTAAGAAAGGGGCATTGCCCTTATCTTCCATACCATGGACCTCCTCCTCTTCACACTGCTCTTCCTCCATGACTATATTTTGAAAAAGGGTTCTCACCCTTTTGTCTTCGTTTTGATCTTTGTTTCTTTGCAAAATCTGCAGCTACTCCTTTGCTCCTCTATATACATTTGGCTTTGGAAGAGCAAAGGTACTAGGAGCTCGTGCTTCCTCAAAATGCTACTTAGCCATTAATTTGGAAACTTGCGGGACGAGGAGGTACGAATGTCGTTGGATCAAATGAACGGTAGAGATTGGTTTGTAGGGAAAGGTATGCAATATGGCAAACACATTATTGGAGGCAGACTTGCGTACTTGAAACTTTATATATAGGAGCAGTGAGTAGTATCAGGTCCGACACCCAATATCACATCGCTATAATGAAAAAGGCCTTGCCACCTTGAAAGTGTTGATTGCAATGG
Source organism: Pinus taeda (assembly GCA_000404065.3). Classification (NCBI taxonomy): domain Eukaryota; kingdom Viridiplantae; phylum Streptophyta; class Pinopsida; order Pinales; family Pinaceae; genus Pinus; species Pinus taeda. The sequence continues at coordinate 157,816 of APFE031227000.1, forward strand.
TGTTGTGGACCCGACGGAGTCATTTAACAATAGTTTATAATCACATTGCATCTGATATGGGCAGTCGATAATCGACGATCGGTGATGCTATGGACATGGCTTAAGCAAAACCTACTGAAAACTCCGATTGCGAGTTGCAACTGGGCCACAGACCTGATAGGGAAATTAACCATATTTAAGACTGAAGAAGGGGGATCGCAATATCGCATCAGTGGGAATCAAGGGGTTTGGGCCTTCACGCACACACACGCATATGCGATTTTCCGATTGCGCAAAGTTATATGGTTAGGTCTTATGGAAGGCTTGACTTGTGCTTAAGTATTGGAGCCAAAAAGGGGCTTTGATGGATTTTAGAGGGATTTAAATGGGGAATGGAGAGGTTTTAGGATGAAAAATAGAGATTAGTGGGGCTATGGAGTATAAGGAACATGAAGGGGAAGGGAAGAAAAGATTGCTACGATCTGCCTTTCTGAGCATAAACACATGGCCAAGTTGGTATTTGGTCTTCCAAATGCTAAAGTATGTAGCAGAGCTAACGAGGGCACCCCACCTCGACAGTCCAGCAAGAAAGTAAATATCCTTAATAGTAATAGGGACCATCTTGTCCCTAATGTGAAATGTCTGATTTGTCGGATCCCATGCGCGAACAAGGAATTGCAATAGTTCTATTTGTTGCCTCATTCCGAACAACTTAAAGTATTTGCGTAACCCACAATTTCTGAGGGCCTCAACTGCACTTGGGTTATTTAGGGCAACCACGTCTTGTTCTTCATGCTCTCTTTCTCACCAGGTAATCGACATTCTGATCCAACGAAAGCATAAAACACAATCATAAGCTAAATTAGGATCCTTTCCATGAAAAAAACAGGGAAAATTTTGGAGCAAACAGCTAAAACCAACTTGGGAAATCCAATTAGCGTAGCCTAGACATAGAGATAGTGTACTACAGAGGATCTAGCCTTCTATTTGCGTGCTCTTCAGCGCAGTTTTCGATGTGAAAGCCCGCACTGATCCCAATGAAAAAACTGAAACCCGAGGGGCCCGAAAAAACCCTGAGTTCGCATGAAATGAAAAAAGAATGAACTGAAAAGAAAGTAGAGAGGTTTAGTTCCAACCTAGTCTGGATGGCTCGAGAAATGGTGCACACAATCTTTTGCAATGAGCCAATGAAGTTTGAGGTAAAAACTGAGCTCAGAGCACAAAATTAGATGATAAGTTCCAAATGGTAAAAACTTATTTTATGTTTATTTCATGTTAATTAATTGACTAAACATAAGTATTTTCCTATTTTTACCTATGAAATAGATATTTTTAATTCATTTGGTGATGTTTTCAGCAAGTTTACAACTCATTTGCAGAATTCAACGTGCTCGATTGTAAGTTGTACCTTTTACCACAAAGCTCAATTGTATCTCTTTTTTCGATCTTTGTTAAAAATGAAAAAGGAACCCCCTTGGAATCCTCTTTAAGCTCTTTTCAGACTCTCTAAACATGAAAAGATGGTTGAGTGCTTGTCCTTTCCATCTCATTAACAGATTGGAAATGATATCTCTCTTGTATTATTTTACGCTTTTTTGGACTTGAGAGATTAATTCACAAAAAAGAACTTGTGGAGTTTTTTTTTTCCCCTTTTCAAACTCTCTAAGCATGAAAAGGATCGAGTTATCATTATCGTTAAACTCGTTAAAAACATCAAATAGCGACAAACTTGTCTATCTAGACAACACTAAGTTTCACCTTAGCTAGACTCGTTAAAACATCAAATAGTGATGCATTCGACTGAGAGGTGAAATTATACAACAATCATATGTTATCCTCCTCAAGCTTGATAAAAATAAAGAGGTATTGGTCAGCAATGATTAGGGAAAATGGAAAAAGGAGAAAAGAACTTTATGGTAGCAGGTTGCTCTTGATCTTGCCACTTTCGTTCCATCACCATGACTATTTGGGTTGGGTTATTAGCTTGATGGTTATCATACCATTGGTCTATCATAACATCCATCACTGTGTTTTGGGTCAACGCTACCAATTCAATTTAGTGTCACTGACATGTTCAAGAGAAGTCATCCAGTCAAAATCCATCTTTTGCAATACCATAAACCTTCGTTTTCATGACCACCATTCCTGAACTTTGTGTCACCAATCAAATTCAATCTCTAAAATCATTACACTCATTTCTTGTTGTTGATTTGGGATACATCAAGGCTTTCCTGTGATGAGTCACATCTTGTCGACATTAACTCATTATCCAAGAAGTTGACTTTGAAACACCCATTCTGTACCTTGAGGCTTACATGCATCAATGGCAGGTTTCTCGCTTTCGGCAATAGGCATACACCAATGACCTTCAACCAAAGTACTTTGTATGGTGTTCAACATCAAATCATCCATTCACACCATGTAGAATGTGCTACAATACCTTGAGGATCATTATCATTATCGATGATTTCTCTCACCTTTGTTAACAACTAACATCATCGGTTGGTAATCAGATGGCGTCTTCACATGTTTGACTTCAGATCACATATTCACATGGTTGGACTCGTACTTGAGTGAACAGTTGAACGAGATTGAAGACACCATATCTAGTTTCTTCCATCTAAGCAGTGATATCAGGAGTACTAAATCATATATACAATGGCTTTACATTGATGGTCATTCCGATCATGGGTCTATATCTGTAGACAATTGTTTATGTAGATGTAATGAAAGTTTATAAGTTGAGCATTTGTATGCCTTCCCTCAGCAATTCATGTAAAATTAAATATCATGATATATGTATTGTAATTGATGTAGGTCACCTTCCACCTCGATACCTCCTCATCAAATCGTAAAGAATTTCATTCGACATTGACATTTTTCTAACTTCATGCTTTAGGGGGAAACTGTTACAGATCCATTTGGGCACATCAAATCCCAACATTCAGATCAGTGATTTAGGACTCATCAAACCCTAAAATTAGTTGTTTCATGCCCTAAACAAGTCAACCATTTGAATGCCTCCTTCTGAGATAGTTTCATGACTTAACAACATCCAAAAATTGCCTCTAGAGGGATGAGGACAGGTAAGCCCTTATGAAGGTGTGCTGCTGAGTAGCTAAGTCCACTACCACGGTGCTCTGCAGAGCACTTAGGCTTCCTTTCACTTGCGTTGGGCGAGAATGAGTGAAATTCACATAGGGTTTGGGGAATATTCTTATCTTGTGGAGTCATCTAGAAGTTTCCTTGTCTTATCAACTCTTATGAGCCTGAAAATGGATAAGGAATGAGTTAAGGATCATCCTATCCTCTCATCCCTTCCTTCATGGAACTAATTCTAAGTATGGAAGGCCATTCAATATCACCATTAGTGATAAAACCTCCTTCATCTTCCTATAAATTGAGCACTCATCTAAGTGATCAGGCGCTGGATTATGTTGAATTGTAAGGAGATAATGCTACTATGAGACTTGACTTTGGGGCAAATGATGTGATGCCACAAGCTTATCTTGTTTTTGATGTGATGTGGATGGGATCCAAGCTAGAGGAATGACTTTGAATGACATTGATGGTTGTAATTCCTTCTTCTATCTAATAAACTGTTTGAACCTTTTTCCATATGATGTGTTCTTTCATGATGCTTATATGTATGAATTGTTTCTAATTCCTTTCATTTATATTCAATGGATCGTATGCTTTGGTCGGTTTTCGTCTTCTGTTGTGTTTACAGGGTACTTTTCAAGAAGTTTAAGTACAGGAAGGAGTGACGAAATGGATACAAGGGAGACGAGAGGAAAGCGGAACTACAGGTAGGCCTTTTGTCATCTCTTCTTATCTATTACTTATAGGGAAAGTCTAAAACACTTGAAACTGTTTTTCTAGGAACAACTACCTATCTAGTGAATTATTACTTATCCATAGATGCTAAATTCTCCAAAACACCTACAGATCAATAAGTCATGCAATTAATCACATGCATGCATCCATTTATCACTAACAAAATGAAATAACTTATGATGGAAAATATGAATTGAATTTAAATAACATCTAACTTATGCAATTGATATAATCACTAAGATGACGTCTAAGCTACAGAAAGAAAATATAAAATAGGGCAACTAACATTAATATATTTCCAACAAATCATTAACATGTTCTTTTTGGACTATGGTTGTGAATCCGTCCACTCTTTCTCACGTGATATAGAGGTTTCCCCCACATGATTTTATAGATTAATCTCTATTGAAATGAAGAAACTATGAACTTCTTGCAATCAAGAAGAAATATAAGTACAAGAAGAGGGACCAAATCCTCTAGGTTGGGCCCAAACAAAAGGGTCTCAGACCTCTGAAACTAACTTAGATGCAACTTAAAATCCAACTTCTCATTATCAAAAAGTGTAGGTCTAACACATCAAATAAAACTTTAAAATAAAAATGTCAAGATTGAAGCTCAATAGCTACACCTAGCTGAACAAAAAGTTTGAACCCTAATGAGCTCTTCTTCTAGTTTATTTATACAAAAGGGCAGCTCCGTTGAAAGTAGGAGTGGCTCCCTCCTTGATATCAAAGATGGTGGAGCTTGTCCCTCCTCATCTTAACTTGGTCTAAGTCACTCCATTGCCAATGATTTCGAACTAGTGAGAGAGGATACCAAGCCGAGTTTAGGGAGTTGAGTAGGTGAACAAATCCCTTATATTCTCTCCTAGTTTTTTACATCAAGCTACTGCATAATAATATCCTAAACAATGCTTCATTTACCTGCAATTAAACCACATTAGGCCACATACTAAATATAATACAACAAAAAATATGAATTAATGTAAGAGAACCACATTATGTCACATACTAAATATAATATAATAAAAAATATGAATTAATGCAAGAGAAGGATAGTTTTAAGGCTCGAGGATGTCAATCATGATCTTCAAAATTTACTTATTGATGGGTCTCATTAGGTGGCCTTCCACGTCACCCCAACGAATTTGAAAGGATGCATAGTAGAATGGTCTGAATTTAAGTCTCGGGGTAATGTTGCATTGAGGGGTAGCTTGGACTAAAGCCACATCGGTGGAGGGTCCTCATAATAAACCATGCTCATCAATATGATTTTTACGTAAAAACTTTTTGGAATTCACTAGATCCTATTTATCCTATATTATTAATAAAATCAAAGAAATGTTAAAACATTGATTAGCTAACCCAAAATAATATATTTTAATTTGAAATGGGTCTTATTTACCCTGTATTACTAATAAAGATAAGAAGATGATTGAACATTTATTAACTTACCTAAGAAACACTTTGAATTGTTGTTACACGTCATTAACTTTTAGTGTATAACTAACCTTAAGAACATTTTGACTTGTTGGAAGTCATCAACTTTTAAAGTATATTATAAGGAAATTTTAAATGATAAAATCAATCCACATATTTTTCCAAGTGATCAACTTTTAAAGTGTATTATAAAAAAATTTTAAATGTTAAAATCAATCTAACATTTTTGTAAAAACCATATATTAATTTAAACAAAAAAATATTTCAAAATAAAGTAGATGAGAAAATTGTTTTACATTCAACTAAAGCTCTACCTCATCTAAGTCTTTTTATATCCATTCGTGGAGATAATTAAAATAAACTCACATTACTTTCACAAGGAACATAATCATTCGATGCATGTAAGCATAACTTTTAAGTATGTAAGCATGAGACGCGTGATAGCTGTGGTTGAACATAAATTGCCTTTGAAAATTTTAGATAAAGATATGAATGTATTTTGTTGCCATTGAAGCATATTCCTTCAAATGTCGTAGAGACTTTATATTAGGATTAGGTTCGGCCGAGAAGTTTAACTCGGGATTTTGAATAGGGTTCTTTCACTGCGTCTTTTACTCTTATACCGTAGACAATATTTAAATTATTAACCACACAATACTTCGACTCCTATTTTGAGACTATAAACGCTAGCCAACTATGCCATTCAGTGCATCTTGGAAAAGCATTACTATGAAAAAAAAACATTAGTAGGATGTTAAATACAAACTAGCACTGAAAATGCAATGCACAAATTGATGAGTAGAATGGTGAGAAGTTGTTAAGGAATGAAAAAAAGGTGGAGCAAGATACTTCTCTTAATACTCAAATTAAAAATCAGTTAAATAGATTATATAGGAGACATTGATATTAAATAATTGAAGTGTAATTCAATCGAATTCCACTAAATTCTGACTTTGGTAGTACTTGTATAAACAGTTATAATATTAAACATATAGTTTCAAATCAAAATTTTCAACAAAACTAACATATAATTGAAATTACATTCTCCAACAAAATTATGGTCGAAGATAAATATACTGTGGAATTAAATTCCCCAACAAAACCGTGGCTGAACATAAGGATATTCACATCTCAAACCAATAGATATATCAATTGCGACGCTTTCTTATTTGATACACTGGACGACGTGACTCTATTATACATAGTTGACAGTTCAACATAGCTACTGATAGAAGAAAAAGTTGTATTTCATGTATACACCCTGTAAATCATTCACCATATTCTGACTTGAACTATTGACTGCAGAATACTTCATATAATATGATATGAGAGACAACACAAGTTAGTCATCGCATGCATGCTTCACAAATAATACCACGTCTTATTACAAAAGTTAACTGAGGGATCTACCTTCCAGAAAATTCGCATGCGAACTTTGGCTATCTTCGGCAGATTCTAGGATTCAGTGCCTCGTCCCAGGTGGATTGTCGTGACCAATCCCAGGGCTGTGACCTAACGGTTCAAAGGATGGAATAGTTTTCTTCACTTCATGTTGAACCACTTTAAATTTTAGAGAAGAACGTAATACCTCAGTGTCTGAACCAGAATGCTCTTCAAGGTCAGCTCTTCTCCCAAAAGATTCTTTCGACTCAAGGAATCCCTTCGCAGGTCTCGTCTCCTGCACCAATGGATAACTACGTGCAGGAGTAGCTTTAACCTGAGAATCGCTATTGAGAGAGAATGGCTTGAAACCGATAATCCGAGCAGCCTCACACAACGGGGCTGCAAGCAACAATATGATAATCATAACACACTTCGTCATCACTAAATTGATTTACGTAAGACAACTTGTCTATCTGCAACGAATGTATTATCACAAGCAAAACAAACGCGGAGACTGTAACGTATTGTCCACGGAGGTTATGATACTGGGAAGAACAGAAGATAATACAAGGGACTACACTAAAGATCTGCCTCTGCGAAAGAATTACACGCACAGCTATAGCTGAGAATTCGACTGGTGAAATGTCTAGACGTTGCACTCCTATTTATCTCTTAGTTCTAAGATCCAGTCAACGCAAAATAGATTCATGTCAAGCCGTGGACGAATTATTTAATAGATTTAAACCATAACCCTACAATTGGAATAACATTGATTCTTGTAACGATGAGATGGGCACACGAACACCATAAAATAATACAACCCACGATTGGGCACGACGCGCCCACCATATGTCAAAGAATATTGCGATTGCTTTCTTGCATTGCCAGATTCATGCATTCAGTTACGATTCCGAATGATTCATGCCTTGAGTTACGATCCGGAATTATTATCTTGCATTTACTTTCCTTGACTTGAACAGTGCTTACCTATTGACTTCATTTTCTGACGCAGGCTAAAATAAAATTGTTTAGCAAATAAATTGTAACCAATTAGTCGATATTTCGAATATTCGAGGAGGAATTAACATTCGCCTCTTTGGTGGGAAGCGAGACAATGTTAGTGGTTCAGAATCGGGTTGGCAGGCTTTACATCATACTAGATTCCGAAAACACTATCGAAAATAATTATTGTTCTGGAACTGTACTTGATAAAATATATGGCGTTCACTTTTCTCTGTTCATGTGTTTTTAGATTCTCTTGTACTTTGATCTGGATCCGGATCCGGATCCTTCTATACTTTAATATCAAGAGTTCTGTTCCGAGCACACCACAACTTGCATTGGATTTCTCGGACAGCATCTCGAAAACTTCTCCTTTATAGTTGTTTGACGATCCACGAAACCACCAGTTCATGGCCGACAATCTGCGAAAGGGCAGCCACCGACATGGCATGTGTTTCGTTTTTGTAATTAGTCTTCCACTACTGCAAGCAAAAGCAAAAGCCAACTTCCAGTTTCAAATTTCATAGCTGTCAGTATGCGTTTAGGTGCCCCTTGTGATAGTTTTCGTTGAGTGTGGCTGAATATGCAGTAGTCTATAACACGATTTTTTGAAAGTTTTTCTGGCGGATTTTTCCGGTCAAAATTCCGCAGGAATTCATTGGAATCCCAAGTTTGATAGCTAGTTTCTGCACAATCAATGGTTCCCAGGGGTTTTTCAAGGCGTTGAATCCAAATATGTAGTTAAAAAACTATTTTAACTGCTAAAAAAAATCAAGATTTAACCTCATTTCTTCCGCCAAATTCCGTCACCAGAATCTCCAAAAAGTCGCATTATAGACAACTCCGAGCTGAATATTATTCAAATTCCTCACAACTATGTGGAGTCATACAAGATTGGTTGAGTTTCATTAACTAGTTTTACCGTAAAAAGAGGCTGTCGGTTCGTTGAATTTTTGGGATTGTTGATGATACTACCGTTACCTAATTTAAAATTTTGTTTATTATGGTTTTTTGTTTTCTTTTCCTTTTCGATTTATTATGCATGGTAGATGGCAAGCCTTATTTAACATGTTATAGCATGTTAAAGGAGACTTGCCATGCCATTATAGTCTGCAAAGTATCAAATGAGAATTTTCTTCATGGGTTTGCAAAGTATCAAATGAGAATTTTCTTCATGGGTTTGCAAAGTATCATATTAAATTATTGTAGATTTATTTTATGTGAGTGTATATGTAAATTAATGAAATAAATTTATATAATTTAACTTAAAAATGGAAAAATAAGTTAATTATTAGGTTTTCGTATTAAAATACTATGGATCAATTAGATAGTAATTAATTTAACGAGAAAAACACTAGTTAAGAGATCACTTTTTAGGCTTATCGGTTTTCCTTTGAGTGAGCTTTTTGTTGTCTTTTTGTTTCTATACTTGACAACTGGCATGCATAGGCAAATTGTTGACACTTGTCATGCAATTTATGTTTCTCTTCTTCAGGTTTCTACTCTTCCTAGCATATGGCTTCTTGGCTATATCTTTTGCCATTTGACATGAGTTACGGTTTGGTTTCATTATTGCTTAGCTCTCTCCAAAACCGAGTTATGCGGTGCATGATCAACAAATTCGTGCTTCGTGCTTTGAAAACCCTGTTATACGGTGCACACAAATTACCCTGTTTACTCCCACCCGTGATGCATTCACATGGCATTCGCACCCTCTGTACCTCCGGTGGAGTTTGGCTTTCCCGTAACTTGAACCCTGGTCGCTTGTCTCGTCTAATCATTCCATTATGAAGTTATGCCATCGATGAGTAAGTCAATAACCAACACTTTAAGTTTTGGCATTTATATTTCATGAAGAACTGGGGTTTATTATAGTTCTTTACGGTCTCTACATTTTTTCATTAAGCTAGGGTTTCATTGTGTTTATTACTTTCGGTGCTTCCATGTGTGAGGAGGACCTCTTCCATCTCTCCAAGGTTTGGACATCTACTATAGAAACTCTTTTAAGTTCTCATTCGCGTATGCAGGTAAACTTGCCCATTCTAGATGGGATTTTGAGAGTCTTTCTCTGTTTCTTTTTTTTGGATACTTACCTTATTTGGGTCATTATGTTGCAGGATGAGGACAACAAAAGGCAACGACCAAGGTCTCCAAGCAGAGGCCTACATTTGAACGGTTGAGAACGGAAACGAATCTCGCTTTGAATACTCACTTCGTGGGAGGATAAGTCGGCCATCTCCAATCGTTGGATGAACTGCATGGTGGAGAAATGATCCAGTGACCTTCCGGGTGGTGATTATCTCTCAGGACCCTCATATTCCCCTCTATAGCAGCACTAACAATCCATTTTCTACCATCTAGATGTTATTTTCTCAATATTTTTCTCTACACTTTTGATTTTTGCACCGAGATCTTAGCATGAACTAGAGGAATTAGAAAGTCCTTTAAGAGAAGGTTGAAATTTAGAAGCTTTGAGTTTATAGGCTTTGATTGATCTTGTGGCATGGTGTTTCTTTTTACATTTCTTAATTTCCATCAAAGAAATCAAGGCTTCAAGTAGAGCCAAAAGTTGCAGCATTTGCTGATATTCAAGTTGAAGCAGAAGTTGCGGTTGAAGGTAAATGGAAATTGAGTGTGAAGCTATATGCTTTGAATTACAACAAGTTTTGAGTCCTTTCTTTTTTATTTATTATCTTTTCTTGTTATCATAATTTCTATCTTGCAAGCTTCAATTAGCAAGAGCCCAACAAACAAGAGAAGTCAGTATTAATGAGTTTATTGCCCTTGCATTATGAACACACGACATATGGAGAAAAATGTTGAAATTGATGAAAACACCCCATTGCTGAAGGACCTAGAGATGTTGAGATCTTAAAATGTTGAAATTGATGAAAACACCCAATTTCTCAAGGACCTAGAGATCTCAACCTGATCACATTCCTAGTTATGTGGATGAGACATGTCTTGTTCATTCTGAAGATGGACTGGCACCCTTTTCGTTGCAGGGCAAAAAAAAATTGGAATAGTTTGGTTTGCTCACAATAAATGAAGATAAAGAGGAGGAAGAGGCTAATGTTGGTGGAATCACTACTGGAAATGGTTATGCAGAGGAGGAGAAATAACTTAGTGTAGCAGGTTGTATATTATTTTATTAATTTATCCTTTGTGAGACGGTGAATTGATTTGGACCTGGAGTCCCTTCTTGTTTTGAGGCTGAAAGTATTGTGAACAAGAGTTGCAAGTGGGTACAGAGTGATATCAAGTTCAGGTTTGAGGCATAAACTCTATTTTATTAACAAGTTTTTTTCCCATGACTGAGGATGTAAGGATCTTCTGCAGTGCACATAAATTACCCTGTTCTGCGGTGCACGATCAACAAATTCGTGCTTTGGAAACCCTATTCTGCGGTGTACGACCAATTAAGAAGTGCTACTCCGTTCTTCCATGACCTTATGGGTGGCCTTCTTGGATCAAACTTAATCAACAAATAGAGAGCCTTGTTTGACAATCCCACAAAGTATAGCAATGTTCAAACTGAGAGATGAGCCTTGTTTGACAATCTCATGAATGGAGCCAGAGTTCGTGAGCTGGAGTTGTGTTCAGAATACATATAGAAAATACAGTGAAGCACTAGAGCCCTTTAGGTAAATGTAATGCAAATCTCTATTGCATACAGTTCTTTCAATGAATCTCATCTTTTTTAGGTTCTATTGAATGCACTCTCTATAGCCAACGAATAGCAATGAAAATGGTAGTTTGTTTGAAGTTTTGCATACTAGTGATTGTAATATTAATTTATTCACCCTCCTACAATCTTCCGAGCTTTGCCCTTTGGCGAAATTAAGGGGTTTTAAATTTTTAGTGGGCGAATATTTTGTATCATAGTACATTTTTACAAATCACCTCAAATAGCCCACCTTATTTTAAGGGAGAGGGTAAAAAAGGTAAATTTAGGCCTTGAAATTAGGAGTTACAACCTTCGATTCACCCATTTCAAGAATAGGTTTATTTAAGTGAATCCTAGGGCCAAAGGCCCAAAACCATATTATAAAGAGGCTATGGAAAATGAATAAAATATAATAAATGAGAGGTATGGTAAATAAATAAAGCATTTTTTATATTTACCCCATAAGTCACCTTATATACATGCAAGGGTGTAAACAAATAAAAATACAAGTAAAGTGGAGGTATGGCAAATAAATAAAACCTCTTTTTATACTTACTCAAAAGGTATGGTAAATAAAAAAAATATATAAATTAACTAGACGCATGGTAAATAAATAAAATGAAGGCTCAAGAAAGAGGTTTTATTTAAGTGAATCCTATGGGCCAAATACCACATTTGTAAAAGAAGTATGGTAAATTAATAAAAATATAAATAAGCAAGAGGTATGGTAAACAAATAAAACATTTTTTTATATTTACTCCATAAGTCACCTTGTATTTATGAATGGTATAGTAAATTAATAAAAATATAAATAAACGAGAGGTATGGTAAACAAATAAAACATTTTTTTATTTTTTTATATTAATACCATGCAAAAAAACATTACTAACCCTGATATTAGTATTAATAAAAATAAAAATGACACATGGTATTGACCCATGCTATTCACCAAAATGGCACATGGTATTGACCCATGGTATTCACTTGGGGGAATTAAACCAGAATAGATCCATCTTTACTCTGGATCTACTAACCCCTGAGAGGTATCAAATATCGTGATATGCAAACTAGCATAGAGTGAAAAAATATTTGATCTGATCAACAATAAAAATGGATGTTGTAATTTAATGTATGTTAAACATTTTACCTTGGTTAAAATATAAATAAAATAAAAATCAACTATTAATTTTATTAATTTTTACAAATTACTAATAGTAATTTTTAAGCTCCAGGTTTATGATAACCCATGGTATTGTCCCATGGTATGGTATTGTCCCATGGTATTCATCTGAGCATAGACTATTTAAAGGGGAAATTCTATCTTAGATCCATCTTAATTCTCGGTCTACCAAGTGCTCAGAGGGATAAATATATTTCATCCCCCTAAGAGTGGTAGATGTGGAGTTAAGATGGATATAGGTTAGCTTTTATGATAATGAAGATATTAAATAGACTTAGGAAATTATATTGTAAAAACATCTTAAGGTGAATGGTTAAAGCATAGACATTGCACAAGTATATTTATATACTTCTGTTTCAAACTGAAACAAATCCAGGGCTAAAAGGAATGTATTGATTGCACTATTCATCCTTCTATAACTTTCCAACATATGCTGGAGTAAACAGATTGTAATTTGGTAATTTTTCTAATTGCAAATGGAACATACTTGTGTATTGGCAGGGTGGTTACGAGGTCCCTAGAAGTGGAGTAAACAGATTGTAACTTGGGTAATTTTTCTAATTGCAAACAAGAACATAGAAGTGATGAATTTGAATTTTTCTTGGTTTTATATATAGTAATTAGGTTTTTTCTCATGCTTTCTGTGAATGGCACGGGTGAATTTTATCTTACACCCACTAGGTTATCGATATGTAATTTCGGTAATTTTGATTTCAAAAGATATTTAAAAAAAATGCAATGATTTCATTTGTGTATTCAATAAACACAAGATTTTATAATTGAGTAAAATATTCGCCATGCCTGGTGAGAGATTCGCCAAAAAATTATATATACATATCATATTATTGATAAAATCGCCTTCCATTTTTCCTATATATCTTGGAGATTCGCCCATTTATTATACATGTGAATTTAGGGGGGGTTCTTAAAATTTTCCCTGATGTTAACTATCTCTCCTTTTGTTTCTTTGTCTTCATATGTTAGTTTTCTCACAACAGCACCATAAGTTAGTATTTCGCTATGACTCTTTCCGTCTACTTGATTAAAAATCATAGACATATAGCTATCATCTTTTGCCCAACTATCAATATGAATGAACTCACAATCATTTATAAATAGTTGATCTTCACGGTTAAGATGATTTGACTTTTGCCTGTAACATGAAATAGTAAAAGTTCAATCAACTTGTACATAAATGAAATTTTCAACATTAAACAAATATACATTTTAAACGTCTTACCATGTAAGTTGCATCCTTGAATTTGTTTTCCCCTTAAAGCTTGACAATATCATTGCCAAATGTGTGTCTAAATGAAATGTCACAAATATCCATAATGGTGATGACGTGACTTCTACGAATCCCACAACCACTTTACTAAGAGCTTGATAAGTATAAGGTCACTACCATAGTCAATGTTTGGAATATTGAAACCATGGGGAATATATGCAATAACTAGAGCATAATCCCTTTTAAGTATGAGTTTAGCAATGTCTTCATAATCACCTTGTATTACTTGATATTTAATAGCGTCTAGCCCACTCCAAATGAAATGAGTAAGAGTTGGATCAAGTTCAACATTCTTAATACGTTGCCTCCTCGGTCTTTTGATTTTTATTTTTTCAATAAAGGTTCTGAAGCTATCTGGTGCTCCATTATCATCCTTCTTCATCTTTTATAAAATAAACAAATATATGTGTAAGTTATAAATTAAAAATAGTACAAGATGAATAAAAATGAATGTGTAAATCAAGATACCTTTTTAAATGCAAGATAAAAAGCTTTTAATGTTCATGTAGAACTTGAATCTGGATAGTTGCGTACACCATCATCCCAGCTATCTTCATTCAACAATCTAACCATTTTTTCTTGAATTTTCATGTAAACTTTGTGACTACATAGATAAAGTAACAAAAGGTCAATATAATGATATGTATAACAAATACTACCAAGAACAACATGTTTTATTTAAAAGAAAATTATAATCTAGAAATAAATAAAAATAATTCAACAAACTTACTTTTGAAATTCTTCAGACATTTCCTCCAATGATAATTCCCCTGACCCCACACAAGATAATATTGTTTTGACAATTTTTTCATCTTTCACTCCTTGCATTGCTCTCCAAGGTGTGATAGTCATATCTTCTGGAAGTTGCTTCATTTCAAGAGTTGATTTACTGCTGCTACATATCAATGCCTTAGACTTTTTGACCTTCTGGTTTTTAATGCTAATGTTTTCCCATATGCTAAAAATCTCATCAATCAACTTCCAAACATCTGCAGTTCTAAATGCCAACTGGAAAATGTTATCAACACCTCTGAATAAATCACTAACAGTTTTGCTTTTTCCACCTTTTGAATTGCTTTTCTCTTCAATTTGATAGCCTATTTCCATACAACATTCCCTTCGGAAATTTGCAGTAACATTTATCCTATCCCCACCACATTTTTCTTGAAATTCACTATGAATAAATCTAACCCTTTGGATAAAAGTCATAGACATCCTATATTCATTATCTGAATTATGATCCCATGCCACTTACTTTGCTTCTATTTCTGATAAACCAACATAAATGATACATTTCATTGTTTCAAAACGTGGGTTATTGGGATATTCCGCCATCAATTGTCTTTGAGCTTCTACAGAATAGTTCCCCCCAAGCACATAATAATTGTATTCAAAACACTTTGACTTGTCAAATGCTTCTTTGTTGGGAACTTGAACTGGATCAACAAGAAGCACATAATTAACCACATGAGCATATGGATTGTACCTCATCAATGTCTTCAAGTTGTGAACATGCAGATGGTGTGGCCTTCTGACTTGATATTAACATTGTCCTTCACTTGCCTTATAGGTTTGTATGACATTAAGTTGAAATGTACGACCACCATCAATTAAGTTTCTCTTTTTCAAATTCTTTCAAATGGCATTTTGTTTTGTTTTGATAATGCCATCCTCTAAATCAGTTCCTAGTGTAATGATTTCTCTGCTTTCTTTTGAAGTTTCACTAGGTTCTTGACTACTGATAATGACTACTTCAAAATCTTCAACTTTACTTTTCTTCATCAACATTCTCAACATATTTATTCTTGGGCATTGTTACTTTTGGTCTTTTACAGATCTTCTCAGTTCCAATGTCATCTTCAGTAACGGAAACATATGCTTCACTGTCAGTTTCAACTTCAACGTCCTCAAAAGTAACTTGTCTACCCTTCTTAGATTTATCCACTAGAGGCCTTTTTTTCTCATCCTTTGGATGTAGTTTTGTAGCATCATCAATTACTACATTTTTCTTGTTTTCCATATCTTCTTCTGACACTGAGTAAAAACTGTTGACAACTTTCATGATATCATGCTCTATGAAATGAATTCCTCCCAACCTAATTGAACAACTTTCAACAAAATTCTGCCAAACAAAATATCATATGTCAATAAAAACAAAGTTAAAAAAATATAGCGAGACACTTTCAAGAACGCAAAATATAAATATAAATAACAATACTTACAATGTTTTGTTTCATCTCATTTACGATTTGTTTACACAACTTTGTAGATACCTCTGTCGTGTCATATAATGAATATGATAGTCGATATTTAATCCTTTCATGTGACTTGAGAGCTTTTGTAAGTATGTAAACAACTTCAGTGTTAGGTACCGAACAAATATCTATGACTCTTCCTATCACCTCATAAATTCCATTATCATTTGGTATATTAATATATAGATATATATTCACATTTTGGCTTTCTCTTTCTTTCACATACCAGATTCTTAATGGAAATTTCACCTCTTTTGAATTCTTCCAGTATAAAATCATCTTCTTATCATTTGAGGCACTTGAAAGATTTGTAGCCATGAGCTCAGGTGGAGTTCGTTCACCAATGTTTTTTGAAGATGCACCTTTAAGAGTCTTTGGTCCATGAAAGATTCATAGAAATCTTTTTTGATGCCATTTTCTTGAAAAATAGAAACACATAAATCAGTAAATAACGAAAACATATTAACTTAAATCCAACGAAAATATATCATAAATTTTTAATTTGTATAATTAGATAATTGAAATTATAAAAATGTTAACACTAAGAAATGGTAGAAGCCCACCGACACCACCCCGTCCATCCGAGAGCAACAGTGATGAAGAGCGGGATGATGAATTTAAAAAGTATGGAGTGTCACGGTGTCTAGTTAGTCCTAATTCTAAGGACTACGACAGCAGTAGTGATGAAGAACAGGATGATGAATTTCAAAATAATGGAATGTCACGGTGTCCACTTAGTCCTAATTCTAAGGACTATGAGAGCAATAGTGATGAAGAGCGTGATGATGAATTTCAAAAGAATGGAGTGTCACAATGTCCTCTTAGTCCTAATTCTGAGGACTATGAGAGCAACAGTGATGAAGGACAGGATGATGCACTTAGTCCTAATTCTAATGAGTATAAAGGTAGCAGTGATGAAGGACATAATGATGCACTTAGTCCTAATTCTATGGACTATGATAGCAACACTGAAAATTCACATGAGGAAGAATATCCAATAAACATCGAGTCAAATTTTCCATTGAGTCCGAATTCTAAGGACTATGACAATAGCACTGAAGAAGGGGAAGATGAAGAATATCCTCCAAGTCAATATTTGAAAAGCACAGCTGATCATAGTGTGGATAACATTCCTCTTAATGATGATGACAATCCTTATACAAATGATGATCCAATGATGGAGATGTCACCAAGAAATATTGTCTCGAGGAGTAGGCGCAGGACTTTTCATATCAATGCAAGATGTTCTAGTTATACAAGGGGTAGAGCAGAATACCTAACGAGAAGAAGTTCTATCAGTGTACTCATTTCAAGTGAATGTTGCCAAAAAGATTGCTTGAAACATATGGATTTCAAATTTGCATTAGAGAGCAGGAAGAGATATTTGTCAATGAATAAAAGCATGCAAAATTCATATTTAGTTGGGTGCATGCAATCTACATTGTAAGGTTATGATTATCATATTAGGACTTTATTTATTTGTAGAAAAGCTTTCAAAATGTTTCATTCAATTAGGAATTTTCGTCTCTCAAGAATTCAAGAAAATTTGGAAAAGGATCCCACATTTTATTCTGAAGTACGTCATAAAAGAGAGTTTGGGCCATTATCAAATACTGCAATGTCATGGATGAAAGGTTTCTTTTCAAAGCATAGAGAGTGTATGCCGAATAGAGACACAATACATATTCCAGATAATTTTTCAAGATGAGAAATCTACAACTTATACAAAGAATATGCAAAAGGTGTTGAGGGACATGGCCGGTTTATTACATATCAATATTTTGTGAAGGTATGGAAGAAAGAATTCAACAATTTCCGTATTCCTAAGAAGATAAAGATGAGGATTTGCAGTACATGTGCTTCTCTTAAATAAAAAAGGGACAAATGTGAAGGGTCAGAAAGAGGTAAGCATTCATAACTTTAACTTTTAAAATTGTATATTCATCAAGTATGAAAACATATTTCTTAATGGCTTTCTTTTATGTTGTGTAGATTCAATTGTCAAAGAACTTCAGGAGCATCACGAACAACAAACAAATGAAAGGAAAAAGTTGTGCAAGCATCGAAATAATTGTTATGATAATCTGAATAAATATTTGGGTTTGATAATTGATGGTATGGACCAGAAGAAAATATTTTTACCACATTTTGTTCGCACACCCAAAAATTTACAGGAGGGAAATTTTATTCAGTATCACTTGGTCAGTTGTATGGTCTTTAATGGGAAAATGTTGCCAAGGGTGTAGTTCACAGCTCCAAATATTCATAATGAGGCAAATCTGACCATAACCATAATTCATGATGTGCTTTCTCATTGGTCTGGTAATCTTCCTGAAGTTTTGTATCTACAATTTGACAACACTTGCCGTGAAAAAAAAAATCAGGTTGTTTTTGGATATCTAAACATGCTTGTTGAATTGAGAATTTTTCAGAAGGTAAAGGTTGGTTTCCTTCTTGTTAGGCACACTCATGACCATATTGATCAGATGTTCAGTCATTTTTCAGTCACATTGAGGAGGAAGGAAGTTGGGAGCTTGCCATCATTAATTGAATGTATTAAGAAATCATACATGCCAAAGCCTACTTTTGATGTGTTGGAAGAAACTGTTGACATGCGAAGGTTTATTATGGGATCATATGGTGAGGGAAATGCATTGAACAACTTAATGACATTAGCTTCCAACATTAATTTCGTATCAAAAAAATTGATGGGAAAACACTAATATGGGGCAAGAAGTATTCAACTACTACAAAATGGGCACCATCATCAAGTTTGCAATTTTTTAAGTTCATTCCAGATCATCCAATATTTGCATCAAAAATATTATTATTACAATCAGTTGGTGAAGTTCATAATGCATGCAAAGAAGATAGAGATATAAATTATTCTGATTGCCTAGAAGAAATTAAAAAATGTATTAGATATACATATGAGTACTTTGACATTGCTGATTCAGTTTGGTGGGAGTCATTTTTCAATTATCAAAGTGATATCATTTCAACAACAACAAATGAAGATATACCTTTGAAAAATCCATTTATTTGGCCACAAAATGTGTCAAATGAACATGAGGAAATAAACATTGTTGAACAACAACAATCTCAAGGTATTATTAATTCTTCACAAGTAGCGGAAAGAGAGATGGATATTGGTTCCAGAAGATCTCGTGCACAACATGAAGCCATGGAAGACCTTTATAGGGGTTTAGTACAGGATATTAAGGAGGGTTGCTTGATTGCCGTGCTAGCAGATGGAGATCCCAATGGCTATCCATTTTGGGTTGCTAAAGTTATAAAGGTATTTACAAAAAATGAGGATGTTACAAGTGTTGAAGTACATTGGTATGCCACAAATACACACCCATTCAATGGTGTGTATAAGCCAGAGATGGTAGTTGAAAAAAAAAATGGTGGAAAGAGAAAAAGAAAGGGTACAAATATAAATCACCGCCGCACAGACATATTAAAATTGGAGGATCAGACTTGTTTATGACTTCAATTTAACAAAGAGAGGAACTCTTCACTTCAAGACGATAGAGATCCTGAGAAGGTTGTTACCAAAAGGAACAGTGTTGACATGGGAGTTTGCTGAAACCAGTCGTAGATCTAGAAGAATTTTGAAACCTGAAATGTTGGGCATGCATGTGGACTCAGATGGTGTGCAAGAAAATATGAGTGATTTTGAATAATTGTTTAAGACAGTTTATATAATTGATGTATGCATAGTATCTTCAAATAAAATTAATGATTTCCATATGGTGTTAAATGAGAAGTTATGAGGCATTTTTATGTTGTTGGATTATATGTCTTAATTATAATAAATTGTATTGTTTAAAATATCTACAACGCAATATTAAATTATAGATATACTGTATGTTTTATTCAATATACAAATAATGACTTTTGAATTCATTTAGTGATGTAATTTGTTCATAATGTCATGGTTTTTTAATTTTATAGTTGAAAAAATTTCAATTTCTTTTGTATTTAGTATGTTATGGTTGAAAACATGTTGAATTTATACTTAGGAAAGAAAAATGATATTCTACCAAAAACATTAATGTGTTTTTTTCCTCATAAACAACTTTGTTTGACACATAAAAATTTGGTTTTACTAGCATTTATTAAAAAATTTGAAAATTGACCCTAAAAAAAAAAATCATTGTTCCAATATCATCACTTTCGTTTTGAAGCTATATTTTGCACGAAAATTTCACAGTAAATTTCGTAGTCGCTGCCATTTTTAAAACATGTTCAAAATTGATGCCTAAAAAATAAAAACATCGTTCTAGTATACACACTTTTCGTTTTTAGCACTGTTTTTGATGTTTTTTCGGGGTTTTTTGGCCAGAGTTCCCGTTTTGAGTTTATAGTTTCCGTTTCAAAGTTTACATTGTTATCCTCACTTGTTCTTGAATGTTGCATTTCATACTATACACTAACTTGTTTACGCTTAATTTTTATGTGTTCAAGTGTGAGGCATGCCATAGTAAATCCATAAATCTGGCCTCATATTGTATTATGGATATTCCTCCCCATCTCAAGGCATTAAACTTGTTCAATTCCCCTTTTATAAAAAAATTTAGGTAAATAATATTCCTTGAACTTGTCCTCAAAAAACTCCCATGACACTTCTAAAATGCCCATAACCAATTGTGGTAGAAGTGTCTTCCACCATAACAATGTGTTTCATTTTCTAGCCATGCTTCAACTACTTTTATCATTCATAGACCCTAAAAATTCCATAAATTTTAACTTCTCTAACTCCCTATGCATATGGTTGCTAGTTTGGTTTTTAGACCCTTCTGCATGCATTGATGTTCCTCCCTAATCCCAATCCAAGTGGTTCATTAAGGTGTCTGACATTATTTGAAAAGAACACATCATGTTTCATACTTCTCCTATACAAATTTGTTTCTATTCTAGCACATGCTCCTCATCTCTAGGAGGGGATCTAGGAGTAGTTTGTGAAGTAGGCACAATACTACATCCTCTTGTAGCTCTACCCCTTCCTCTTACTATTCTATCAATATTACCTATCATGACAATAAATAAACTCATACTAATTCATCACAAAACTATCAACAAAATGCAAAAATTATAATAGTTCCATGGCTACAATGCACAAACCATGCTTTGATACCACATATAATACTCATTATGATAACCTTAAAATTCTACCCTTTTTTCAAATAAAAAAAAGTAATATATTTAGTATATCTAAAATAAAATTTCAAATTAATATGTCTTTTTAATAGTTGTCTAAAACTGTATGATAAGCAAATAATAAAAATTCAACAACTAAGTATACATATCATACCATATATAATAAACCCATTATAAATCCTCTCCTTATCCTATATATAACTATGATTCTATTACAATAACTATATGATAACTAATTACTAATGAACCATATAATTTCCTACTCAATTAAATGTCAAAATGATTTATAATTTATAGTAACAATTTAATTATTATGTTATAAAATGGATTATTCCAAGTAACCACTTATCATATCAATCACAATCATATCTATTTTACACTATAAAAGATGCATTACTTTTATATATTTATATATTATATATATATATATTATATAATATATTATATATATATATATATATATATATATATATATAAGTATATTATTAATTATAACTTCTTTACCCAAATTTAGTGATAACTTCTAATACATATGTGTGTTTTGCAATGGGGTTTAAAGAATTAATTTTTTCTTCACAATTTTTTACTCAACTCTTTTTACATAAACACATATTGTTATCTCATAGAACTAAATTCAAGTTACCCACATTTAAAATGATTAGATAATTCTAAGAGCATAAATACATATATTAAAGAAAAATGCTAATTACTCTAAACCATTTAGTCTTATTAATCTTAATTTAAATCTCATATATATATATATAAATATAAAACAATCTATTAAATCATATTATAACTCTATTATTTATCCTAACTAAATTATAACGATACAAACAATGAGAATTAAGTCAACGATTTATCACTATAGATTATAAGATTAAAAAAATAAATGAAAAGGAAATATAACATGAAATTCATTGCGTTGGAAATGTTGGTTTCATTTATGTCAAATATAGGAGAATATTACATGTATCTAAGATAAAAATTGGAAAATGAAGATTGTTGGAAATATTGGTTTTGGACTTTTGATGCCCAGTTTGGATATTTAATATTTGAAGACATTTTTACTCTAATTTCCTAGCTCAAATTGGATATATGATATGTGGTTGGAACTCTTATTTTAATACAATTCTAATGGTATATATAACTCCCTCTAACTCCATATGAATAAGCAGATATGAAACATTTCATCAGGATGACCCAACCAAAATACAAGCTATCAAACCCAACGAGTTTTACAAGTTGGATCCATAAATGACCTTAGAAACACTATAAATAATGGGTATATGAGTTCATTTGAACTTTATCCATGAAAAAACATATTGGAGATGCACAAGAGGAGATGAGGAATGTTTTTGCGGTGATTTTTGGAGCTTAAATTCAGAAGAAAAAATGTGATTAATGGGGTGAGTGAGTCATTGTTAGGTCCCTATAATAGTAGTGTAGCCCCCACATTGTTATTGTTGTTACCCATAGAATACCACTATTTTTCTTGTTGTGCCCCATAGAGGCCCACTATTTTTATTGTTGATCCCTTACATTATTATTGCTATGTAGGCCCTAATTATATTTTGACCCCTTATGCTCCTATATATACCAAGGAGGTCTTGTCATTTGAATCATCAAAGAATTGTCCATTCATGTTATGTAAAAGGAGGTTTTCCCCTCAAATAGGCTTATTCTCAAGTCATAGAACTATTTTTTCTTCTACCTTTTTTATCTAGTTACATAACATTTGGTATCAGAGTTTTGGATCCTAGGGCTTCGTTGTTTCAAACAGGTCATCTTGGAATTTTCACTTTAAAGTTTTGCATATGAGGCTTTAGAATGTGAAAATTTTATCACATGGATTAGAAATCATGGTGAACTTAGTATAAAAATTTCAGATCTTAGTTCGTTATGTCTTCATAGTTATTGTCCAAGGATTTTAGGGTTTTTGCATGCTCCAGAATTCAGTCTCAAACAAGAAACCTAGGGAAAAACAACATAACTTTCTCTTCGAGCATTCGATTTTAATTTTGTAAACAGTTACTAAATTTGAATGGAATTTAGTTTCTTGTAGAAAAATTTCAGGGCCAAAGGTCATAAAAGTGACACGTGTTAGTCCATACAAGTCCATAATCCAGTCATCCTGGGAGAATTTGTATGGATTTCTCTTGAAGAATCCAATTTAAGTCTAAGTTGTGGGGTTTGAAAGAAGACACATAAAAACTACCTTGGGATGAACTTTTAGACCTTGGGATGTTGAAATTACAGAGATACAATGTTGGAATTATGGCTAATGTGTTTTCCTTTATGACAATCTACTTGATAAAGATGTCAACATTGTGATAACACGATGATTATGGAACTTATGTAGACTAGTACAAATGTTACAAGTGATATGGAAAAAGAAATGGTAGTTCATAGACAGATGGATGTTAAAGGTGAAGTTTGAGAAAGTATATGTGGATCATATGTAGAAGGGTCACGTACATACATAGGTCTTGTAAGACAAAGTCGCATACAAAATTTGAACCATGGTATTTTGGATAACATCGATCATTACGATGGTATTAGCCAAGAGTAATTAGAACGACAATGGTTATTTGATCCTGTCAAAGAATACCAACAACATTACCTAGGGATTTACCCAAGGTATTGGCTAAGGAAAAACCTATATGAGGAGATGGAGACCAAGGTGTTAGGTGTGCAAGTGATGAATTGTTTATGAATGGTTTGATTTGAATTAGGTGTGTAGCAGGGAGCATGGAGATGGCTCAAATCTGATAGATCTGAAAGGAATACATATTTCTTGATCTATTTATGTTTGTAGTTAACAATGATAGATCTATGATGATATGAATCTACATATAATGATGTATGACTGTAATTATATGAGTGTCGAGATTTGGGTTTGACAGATGTTGTAAAGTTATGATTCAATGATTTTAGATATATGCGCAGGTTTTCTTTTGAGATATGGCTTGTAGTTTGTTGGGATCTGTATGCGAGTGTTATGCATGCTAGTTGCATACATACACTGATACGTTTCATTGATGTCACGTATAGATTCTATGTTATGTAGTGAGACTTGATGATAAAATTTGATGAGTTCTGCTCTATTTGTTGTTGTCTGTCAATGATGTCTCTATCGTGATAATATGTATCTAAAAGTAATGATTGAGTTAAGTGTGGAATGGTAATGATGCTAGAATGTGGTGATCTATGATCGATTTAGTGATCAGTGATTGGGTGAGATGATGTGTGATTGGTTCAATGGTCTATGAATGGTTTAATGATTGATTGAATATTATGATTATTCATGATTCAATTTTCAATAGTTTAAGATCTGTAAGCAGGTGTTATATAGAGGATGCATATACATTAGCGAGTTTTATTCAGTGCAGTTGCGTACAGATTCTGATATTTATTTGGTCTGGTTGGGTTCTATTAGAAAATCAGAAAGGCAAAAATATTTTCTTATCCTTGATAATTACTTGTGATGTTTCTTATTATTACAATTCTTTATATCTTCATTCCTTTAGTTCATCGAGCAATTACCAAATCAGTGGTACATAAAACAAGAGACACAAGATTAAGGCACTATGCCAAGGAAAAACCCCCCTCGAGTGGAAAACCTAGTCAAGAAATTATTCCTTTCAATTATATTCATTGAGACTCTTCACCCTAGACCAAGACAAGACCTTTCCTCCACACCAAGTTAGCCTCCCAGAATTTTGACCCCTTTCCAGCAACTTCGACTAGGCAACAACTTCTGACAACTGATAGCTTCCGATAACAGAGAAACTTGGAAGAATTCGATCTCCTAATCCAGGACATGAAACAAAGAGAGAGACACACACCAAAATTTTGATTTTTCCTTTCTCTGTAGACTTCCCAAAACTCACATTCACTTCGGATTCCCGACAACAGACTTCACACCTTTTTCCAGCTATAAGAGAAATCCATGCTTTTACCCAGCTACAAGAGATATTGAACTTGTGTCTGTGAATGATGCTCCAAATTAATTCGATGAGCTTTTATTTATAGGTTCCATGTGAGTTCGAATAGGGTGTTGAGATTGACTTGATATTCTTCTAGGCTGACATGGTGTGGAGGATACATAAATCATATTTGACTCAATACTTAACCTTTCAACATGATTCAAAAGCCCAAGAAGGGTCTCTTTAAAAGTACAATGACTCTATTGACTCAGAATAAATCCTAGAATTCCTCAATTTGTACTTTCACCTAAAACATGGTGACCCAAGCATGAAACCCATGCTTTAATAAGTCACAATAATAATAAAAAAAATCATTTTCTTTATTCTTTTGACAAGTACAGTACATGACAACTCAATTATATTAATGAATACCGAACATTGTTACATTTTCCAACACTCCCTCTTAACTTGGGAGATATTCATAATGTACAAATACAATGGAAGATCTCAAACTATATGAATCATGAAGAAATTTAGGCATCACAATGCCATGGACTAGATTCTTGACGAGGGAAATATATCCAAGTGGTCTCTGAACAATTTAGGCACCGCAATGTGACAGACTAGATTCCTGACCAGGGGAATATCTCCATGTGGAAATAAGATGGACTCAACATTTCAACCCCCATAGGTACCCTCAGGCTTACTTTCTAACCACTAGCCTAAAAATCTATGTATCCAAAATAGAGCTTAATAACCAACACCACCTTTCCAACTTCGGGACCAAGACATCAACACAAAGTGCTAACCAGATGTCTTCCTAGGAAATTCTTCACTCACAAGGCCTCGGAACCCCTTGATCCAGCAAACCAAGGATGACCAATCTCTCCTAATCAAAGTGATTGGTAACCAGCATGCTATCAAAAACTTTGTTTGGATCCTTTTGTCAACGTAAATAATTGAAGCTATGTTCCTTCTAGTCCATGGCTACAGTTTCTCATGTTCACAAGAACTCAGTTTGAATCAATTGGATATCATGTTCGACTTATTAATTTCTCTAGGTGTATACTATGTCTAATGAGAATTATTTAATTCCTTTATTCATATTGACTTTGCAAGGGGTTGTAATTGTTGGGTACAATTATTTACCCATTAATTGCATTTCCTATTGCGATGATATGATATTACTATTTCTTAAACCTTTCTCCAGATTTGAAGATGATAAATAATTCCACATGATGAACCTAGTCCTCTGGTGAAGTTTCCTTGGTATGGATTTGATGAGGAAGAGATCTCAATGAAGAAATGGAGAGAGAATTAGGAATTGCATCCTTACACTAAATGGAGTGTGAAGATTTAATCTTTAATGGGGAAGAAGCACATTCTTCTTCTAATATTCACACAATATGCAAAAGCATGAAGATGATGAAGAAAATGAACATATATATTGGATCTTATGTAGGGAGCTCAATGTATTAGGTGGGATTTATTGTTATGGGTTTGATTTTAAGAAACTATAGGTCAAGAAATAAGTAAAGGGGGTGAACCAATGAGTGGATAAGACAAAAGTTATGCATCAACATTCCATAGCTATCACATGAACTAATTTGATATTTGAAAGGAGTTTGGACTTGGTGTGGTTTCCCAAGAATCATCACATGAGCTATTGTCATGTTTTAAGGGACTAGTTGAGTTATGACGTCATATTGAAAAGCGCTATGATGAAGGTTCTACCCACTCAACTATTACATGAATGGTTGCACTAAAACTATATTTAGACACAACTTTTGTATACTTAAGGTGGTACCCACAATAGATAGGTCATTCCTTGTTTCATTTTCATGGTATTAGAATTTGGTTTCTTAAAGTTGAGTTTTATTCATTTCAAATTTATGTTTAATTAGAATCCTAACCATTATATGCCCTAAAATAGCTAGCTATAGGGTGATATCTAACCCACATGAGTGTATCCCCTAATAGTTGGTGTCATTTGATAACCCATTTGGGGTACCCCTCTAAAACATTTTTTTGGAAACTCGCATATAGTTAAGGAAGTGGTTGGTTGCAAGTCACTTCTTATGAATGTTTATTGACCCTCATAAAGGTGTTTAACAATAGTTTAATCTACAATATATTTTTTACAATGCTTCTTAGCTTGGTTCTAAATATATATTAGAACTTAAATTGGTTGAAGTTGCATCAAATATAAGTCTATTTGGGATCAATAAAAAACATTCGGTTATATTGATGGATGAGTGTGAGTAATATATTGACTATGTTACTTTAATTGCCAAGATAATTTGATGGTACTTCATAATGCGATTTCAGAAAGTGTTGGCCCAATCATTACGTCAACCGATGTTGATCTATGTAAAGGATATACATTTAGCTACATCTATCATAATACCCTAAGATCTATATTTTAAGTAAACTAACATGATCAACCTACCTTGTACACCAATACAATGATTCCACATTTGCATTGTACTTGGAGGCACATTAGTCATAAGTCAATGAAACTTGAACAATGATGCTAACTAGATGAAAATGTCAACTACTTGCAAATGGACCCATTCTTCATCTAGCAAGTGCATATGTTTTCCTCCTTGTAGGCATCACTTGTTAGGGTAGTCCGTGTTGTAGAACTTCAAAGGAAAATGGGTTTTAGTTGGATACCAAATGTCTTGATCAACCAACATTCATAGTGCACAATTTTTTTAGTGTTGACCCCCCATTAGGTCAAGGGATGTAAATTAAGACATCATTATGCTATCCAAACTCTACTATTATACCCAATACCTTTTTGAAATCTAACCCAATTAGTGAAAAATGCACATTGCATATCAGAATGACTTTAGTTATATAACGAGAAAAGATGTTGAGCAAGATCGCTCAGATGCTTTAAATAATGAAGTTGATGATGACTCCTCGAAAGATCAATTCTTATTCCACATCTTTTAGAAATGGGTTAGAGAATAAAATATGTATAGATTTGAACGACAAGTAGACATACAAATTAGAAAAGTGGAAAACTAAAGACAACTAGACACCAAATAAAAGTAAAATATATGCATGAGACTATGTGGGGAAAAGCATTATCATTCTTCCTTCTGTTTTTCATTCCTTAAATATTTATTGCTAGACTTTTGCTTGACACAGTGTGAACTTTGTATAGGAGTAATGGCATCTTCATGAGGCCCCCTTCTTCCATACTTTCCTCACATAAATTGCATTTAAATAATGGTATAACCATAAAAACATATGAAGCATTTCATGTCCTTGATATTGTATTTCATTTTCTCTATAAAATCATTACAAAACAAAATTAGTTTATTTTAAAAGTTTTGAAAAAAAGTATATTTAAATTAATTTCATTGTGGTTTGTAGCCCAAATTACTCCAACAAGTTACCCATTCACAATGGTTTAAAATAATAATAATAATAACAATAATCTAATTTTGATATTCTAGTATAGCCAAATATCAAGTTATTGTATGAGACCCTCTTGTTTGTAAACAAAAAATTGCTTCTACATAACAATTTCATTATTTATATTACCAATAAGTATATATTCTACATTTCATATTCAAATCTATATCTTAAAAAAAAGAAAATCTTTTAATAAAAAAGTCCACTGAAATAGTAATTTATATTTAAAAAATATTCATTATTATATAAAATATGAAAAACACCACCCTATTAATTAAAATTAATAAATAAAGTACCCATTATTTAAAAAATCTCATCAATGAGATTAACAAGATATTATAAACTGTATTTCTGAAATGTGAAATTACCCAATATTATAAACGCTATTTCTGAAATGTGAGGAATTCCATGCTCAACCAATCTCATTAGATGGGGAGTACCAAGAATTCCAGCTATAGGATTGTTAGAATCAACCAATGAATTATATGAATCAAATAATAAAAAAAATCCTATCAAATAATTAAATTTGGGATTGATAGGTACCCAAATTTTTCATGTCATTACACAGTTTTCCTGTACCCAAAGCAGAGCCTCCTCTACATAATCGATGAAAGAGTGCATAATTATTAGGAAAACAATCAATCCTGGAAGAGTACGCCTGCCACGATGGAAGTAGCAGCTCATCTTTAGTTCTCCATTGTCGTCTTTAGTTGAGAACCCCAAATTTGACATTAACAGGGCATTGAAATTTCTGAAAAATGGATGACGACTCATTAACCTGGGAGAATACTGGAAAATGGATAACGATTCATGGAGAATACTTCAAATTTTGAAGCAATAAGAACTTTTAACCTGCCTTTGAGAAAAGACTAACTGTTCGAAGCTCCTGGGACTGTCTTGGGATTAAAGCTCCATTTTTAAACCTGCAAAAATCTGTAGAGTATCGAAAATTGAGTAATACATACTGGGAATATATTTAATCTTAAGAGGTCAGAAAAACTGTATAATAAGGAGCAACTTCATGAAATAAATCTTCACACTTCCCACTGTAAACTAAAAACCAAAATGGAAATTCAATTCAATACAATAGAAACAAATTAGCTAAAACTCCAACAGGTTAATAAAATCAAATCATTTTTTTTCCAAATCATCGCCGAATCTGAATGGTAATTCTAACAGAATGCAATTAATTTCTTTTCCATTTTTATGAAGCTAGTTTAATTTATAAATACCATGAAAGGAGAATAAATTTAACTAAATGTAAATTTACAGTCTATTTAATCAACCGTTGAAAAAGCATCCAAATTTCATATTCGCAGTAATTATAAATAGATAATATTCTTTGAATATTTTAAAATAAAAATAAATATGTGATTGAAAGAATAATGATAAGAATGAAATATTTTGTACTTACAATTTTCACATGCTAAAAAGTAGAAGAACTTTGGCCATTTGATGTTATGGAATTTATATTTGGTGCATCTGTATGGTCAAGTAAATTGGATATACTTCTCCTTGTAACAATTGTTTTTGGCACCAAATCTTCTTTGAGATTTTCCAACACTATTACCACATCTCTCATAGTTGGCCGTTCATCAGGTGAATCTTTTGAACAAAGTAAACCAACCCGTAGCAAAGAAAATAGACAATTGTGTATATTATTTTCTTCAAATCCAGCTCCATCTTGTGCACTAAACAGATTGTTGTCAATCACCTCCTTCACTTTGCTTGGAAATGCTAGGCTGACCCACTTGTGCAAGTTTAGGTCTCTAATAAACATGTTGTTGGTTGGTCGTTTTCTGGTAAGCATTTCCAATAACATAATGCCAAAGCTGTAAACATCTCCTTTGGTAGAAACTCTCTCACCCAATCCATACTCTGCATCAAAGGAAACCTCAATAAATATTTATCTCACTAGTGTATACAAAATTGTTGATGAAAAATGACAATTAAAACTAATTTTTTTAAAAATCCATACCTGGAGCAATGTAACCCATAGACCCTTTCAAAGTAAGTGTTGAAGTAAGTGAATCACCAAAGTCTGCACCAATCAATCTTGCAATACCAAAATCTGTTACATGGCCTATCATGTTTTCATCCAACAACACATTGCTAGGTTTTATATCACAATGCACTACTTGCACATGAGAATAATGATGTAGATATTCAATGGCATGGGCCACATCAATGGCAATGTTTAGTAGTGTTTTTAATCCCAGGCCACACACTTCCCCATCATTGTTGTCATCTCTGTCATGATACAAATGCTTCTCTAGGCTTCCGTTAGACATAAATTGGAACACAAAACCTTTGAAATGGAGGTTGGAGCAAGAGGTTATGATTCTCACCAAATTTCGATGTCGAATCTTTTGCAAGACACTACACTCTGCTTTGAAACTCTTCTCACCTTGGTCATTTTGCAATTGGAAAACTTTCACAGCAACAATTGTGCCATCACTCAAAATTCCTTTATAAACAGAGCCAAAACTACTTGATCCCAACAAGTTGCTCCTGCTGAATCCATTGGTTGCTATGTGAAGCTCTTGAAATGAGATCCTTTTGTGCTCTAACTTTTGAAAAATGGATTCTGAGGAATCAAAGCTTTGCACATGTATATTTCGTCTCCAAAGGAACCCCAAAAGTAAGCAACATAGTATAAAAACAATAGCTCCACTCATTGGAAATAGTATTTTCTTCACAAGTGCAAAATGACTTCTTGATGTTGGACATGCAGGTAACATGAATACTTTTGGTCCACAAAGGCCTGGATTCCCAATGAAGGACATGATAATTGTTTGATTTTCAAAAAATCCCGCTTTTGGGATTTCCCCTGTGAGATTGTTGAAAGACAAATTCAAACACTGAAGCATTTTCAATTTTTGGAGAGTCACTGGTATTGGACCTGATAAGGAGTTGAAAGAGAGATCTAGGTTCACAAGACTTAGTAAAGTTCCAAGTGAATCTGGAATAGAGCCTTGGAAGGCATTTCTAGATAAATTCAATGTTTGTAGTTCACTGCAACTTCCAAGTGTAGGTGGAATGAACCCAGTCAAGCGATTGGAGGAAATGTCTATAGCTTGAGCCATTGCAATTTTACTAATCTCCATGGGCAACGAGCCATCTAATAAATTCCATGACAAGTTCAAATAGAACTGTAGATTAGAAAGTTTAGCAATTTCTCGTGGAATGCTTCCAGTGAGCATATTGTGAGACAGGTCAAGCAATTCCAAATTTATATAGTTTCCTAAGATGGTAGGTATACTCCCTGATAACTTGTTGTCATGAAGTAAGAGTCTTCTTAGTTGTTTAGATGGTGGAAGGGAATTGGGAATCTTTCCAGTGAGTTTGTTTCTACTAATGTCCAAGAGACCAAGTCCTTGTAATTGTTCAAATTGATTGGAGATGTTACCTTCTAATTCATTGTTTCCTAAGTCCAATCTTTCTAATTTTGTAAGGTTTCCAAATGGTGGAATGGTACCATTTAAAAAGTTTCCACTTAAATTTAGAAAGATTAGGCTACTAAGATTGCCAATATGTGGAGGAATGTTTCCTTGTATTTTGTTGTTTGCCAATGAAAAGTAAGACAAATTGGTAGAAAGTCTTCCTATGGAAAGGGGCAAGACACCACTTAGTTTATTGTCACTCACGTGTAGTTCTTGTAAGTGAGAACAATTGGTAAGAGGTACAAGAAAGGGCATGGTTGTGGTGCTACCACTGTCAAGCTCATTCTGATGCAACTTTAGCTTTTGAAGAAGGGATAGTTTACCCAACTCTACAGGAACACTCCCAGTCAATTTGTTGTGGTCTAGAAAGAGTAATTGGAGTTTGGAACAATTCCCAATTGTATATGGTATGTTCCCAGTAAGTTGATTTCCCCATAAAGAGAGCAAGTTCAAATTGTTGAGTTTGACACCAAATTCTAATGGAATGTGCCCTGTAAATTTGTTTTCATAAATTGCCAATTCAATCAAAGTGGAGATATTGGACAATGAAGGGGGAATGCTGCCAGACAATTCATTTGTAAAAAGGGAAAGAGTTTGCAGATGGGTGAGAAGGCCCAGTTCTTGTGGAATGTTGCCAGTGAGGTGGTTGGTGGAAATTTGCAAGTAAGTCAAAGTGGAGATATTGGACAATGAAGGGGGAATGCTACCAGACAATTCATTTGTATAAAGGTAAAGAGTTTGCAGATGGGTGAGAAGGCCCAGTTCTTGTGGAATGCTGCCAGTGAGGTGGTTGTTGGAAATGTCCAACTGAGTCAAAGTGGAGATATTGGACAATGAAGGGGGAATGCTGCCAGACAATTCATTTGTATAAAGGTAAAGAGTTTGCAGATGGGTGAGAAGGCCCAGTTCTTGTGGAATGCTGCCAGTGAGGTGGTTGGTGGAAATTTCCAAGTCAGTCAAAGTGGAGATATTGGACAATGAAGGGGGAATGCTGCCAGACAATTCATTTGCATAAAGGTAAAGAGTTTGCAGATGGATGAGAAGGCCCAGTTCTTGTGGAATGCTGCCAGTGAGGTGGTTGGTGTAAATTGCTAAATCAGTCAAAGTGGAGATATTGGACAATGAAGGGGGAATGCTGCCAGACAATTCATTTGTATGAAGGTAAAGAGTTTGCAGATGGATGAGAAGGCCCAGTTCTTGTGGAATGCTGCCAGTGAGGTTGTTGGTGGAAATTTCCAAGTCAGTCAAAGTGGAGATATTGGACAATGAAGGGGGAATGCTGCCAGACAATTCATTTGTATAAAGATAAAGAGTTTGCAGATGGGTGAGAAGGCCCAGTTCTTGTGGAATGCTGCCAGTGAGGTGGTTGTTGGAAATTTCCAAGTCAGTCAAAGTGGAGATATTGGACAATGAAGGGGGAATGCTGCCAGACAATTCATTTGCATAAAGGTAAAGAGTTTGCAGATGGGTGAGAAGGCCCAGTTCTTGTGGAATGCTGCCAGTGAGGTGGTTGGTGTAAATTGCTAAATCAGTCAAAGTGGAGATATTGGACAATGAAGGGGGTATGCTGCCAGACAATTCATTTGTATGAAGGTAAAGAGTTTGCAGATGGATGAGAAGGCCCAGTTCTTGTGGAATGCTGCCAGTGAGGTTGTTGGTGGAAATTTCCAAGTCAGTCAAAGTGGAGATATTGGACAATGAAGGGGGAATGCTGCCAGACAATTCATTTGTATAAAGGTAAAGAATTTGCAGATGGGTGAGAAGGCCCAGTTGTGAAGGAATCGGACCAACCAAACTGTTTTCATACATTTCTAAAATTATCAACATAGAAAGGTTTCCTAAAGAAGAGGGAATGGTACCTGTTAGACTGTTTGCTCCCAAGTAAAGCTCTTGCAAATGTGACAGGGAAGACAACTCCCCGGGGATATTTCCGCTCAGATTGTTGTAAGAGAGCGATAACCAAACCAAATTTCTGCAGCTGCTGAGTTGATGTGGTATATTTCCTTCCAATTGATTGTTGTAGAGCCGTAGCCACCTCAAACGAAAGAGGCGTCCCAATTGGGGTGGGATATGACCGTGGAGCTTATTGTTTGAAATATTGAGTGAGCGTAGGAACGACAAATTACCAAGCGAAGGGGAGATGGTGCCGCGTAGATCCATGCCATCGAGATCGATGGCCACAACTCTGTCTGGATGACGGCCGCCGCAAGTAATAGCAGACCAGTTGCAAAGGGGGAGTGTGGGGCTCCAATTGGCCAAGGAATTATGGGGATCGCTGGTAATGAGCTTTTTAAATGCCAACAGGGACTGTGCATCATCATGAAATGAATGCGCAGAGGAGAAAGGGAAAAGGAAGAGGAAGAGGAGAAAGAGCGCAGGCAAAGCGAAAGAGGGAGACGGCATGGCGATGGAAATGAAGGGCTTCCGTTGCAGTGGGTATGGGGATTGTGGCAACGAGTATTTATAAACGGCAAGGGGAGGTCCGAGACACAGAATTTCAGTGGACAGGAAATCGTCCTGAGAGGTGTGGATGGAGTGAAGATAGGAAGTGGATTGATTAATCCCTTACCCGTCCTTTCGACACTCGTGAAAATGACTCATTTTTAAGTGCACATTATCTGGAATTGAAGCTGCGAGTCAAGCAAGGGAATGGTACACATGCAACGGAGGTCATTTTCACTTTCTTTATTGTAATTAAGTATCAATAGGATTTTATAAAATCATATCTAACGGAACAGAAGTATGTGAATTAAAAGTAAAAATAATAGGGAGTGTGGCGTGTGCGAGGAGGCGTAATAAGAAGAGGAGGTCCGTGATTGAGGGGCGAAGACAGAATGGCGAGAGCAATCAGTCTCAGAGTCATAGCGGTGTTGTGAAAGTGGAGAAAAATAATAGTAGTTTTTTATACGAAAAATAATAGTAGTTTTTTATACTTATTTTCTATTGCATTTCAATATTTAATATTAAAATATGAAATAATTATTAATTATTATTGTATTAATAGTCATTTATTCATGAAAATAATTAGTTATTTATTTATTTTTTATTATAATGGATATAGAAAATAAAATTGATTATTTACGTTTACTTTTTAATTATATTTATTTTTGAAAAAAATATAGATTAATAAAAAAGAGATAAAAGACTGATAATTACTCACTTTTATATTACATTTTATAAAAAAAAAAATTGTAACAAATTTAATATATATATATATATATATATATATATATATAAAATTAATTAGGTATTTATATTTACTACTTATTAGATAATAATTAATTATTTTTGTTTCTATTTTCATTTTCACATTGGAAATATGAGAGTGAAAAAATATATATTTATTTTTGTAAAAATGAATAAAAGTAATGAAAAATAATTGATTATTTATATTATTTTTTTATTGGATTGAAATAAATAAAAAGTTTTTACAAATAAATGATATCTAATTATTTATACTCCCTCACTTTTATATAAGTATATAAGTATGTCAACATTTATTGGACAATATAAATAGTCTTATATAAATATATTAACATTTTATTAATAATAATAGTTTATTAGTAAAAAATAAAAAATAATTAATCAATTTAATTGAAAAGAAAAAAAAATCGTAGCTATCTTGGAGGTAAATCTTAACTTTTTATTTGTGCATCTTACTAATAATATTCTACATTATTCTATGGATTTTAAATCCCTCCCATCCACCTAATAATTCTTGATAATTATAAAAGCCCTATTAAAAAATATAAGCTTTTATTAAAATAATTATTAATAATTTTGAGTTTATTTAATGATTTATTTTCAAATAATTAATTAACTTGATTTGATTTATAGAGTAACAGTTCTATCTATTATATTATTGTATGGTTTTATTGTCTAGCCATCAAAGTGATATCAAAACTCTAGATAACCACCATCATTACACCATAAATTAAAATTTGAAAAATATAAATAATATTTTTCTTTTAATATTTTGAGTGGTGGGATCCTCAACAACTTTTTTCCCTTTTTCCACAAGTAAAAAATGCTCAGACTTTCTCAAGGGTTACAAGACACATGAATAATTATCACATTTAGAGGGTTTAATGGTTGTTGTTGTATGTACCAACAACACTGCAAGCTCACATATTGGCATTATTTATAAAATTCAATCATTTCATAAATTTTGATAAAAAATGTTGTTATAGCATTGACCAATGCAATTTATAATATTTAACATTGCAAAAATTAATATTTCAATATGGATATGCCTCATATATTGTATGTCATTATTTATAGATATTCTTGCTATATTTGTTGGTGATTTTTAAATGAGTGTAGTGATTTTTTATTCTTAAACTTTAAAAAGGAAGATTGTAAATGCTCAAAGAAAGTCAAGGTCAATCCACACCATTCTTCAAGCAAAGCAGATTAAGAAACATAAAACTCTTTTAACAATTTTGCACTAATTCTATCCAACCCACCTTGATGCACTAGAGCTTTGAGGAGATTAGAACTTGGCTTACTAAAAGCATCATCACACATTTTCAAGTGAGTTTATTGTGCAAATAAAATAGACCTAATTTAAATATTTCCACTCTCTCTCTCACTGTAGCAATTATCATGTCTTTGAAATAAATGAGACCTCGAAGAAAACACATCAAATGAATATTCAAAAGATGAACTTGTCAATCAAGGTGTTACCATTTATCTAAAAATGTATGCATTACTGCGGGCTTCAAAATCATAGAGGTCTTCTAATAATGATAAGTTGTGCGGGCATATTGAATTCTCAAGCCCTCAAAAACACGTTTTGAGACCAATGTAAACATTTAGAACTAGAATAATTTTGATGGATAAAAAGCACACTAACCCCTACAGCTTGACATCAGATACACTGTGCATCCTTCATCACAATCGTTAGGGTAGAGGTGACAAATCGAAATTAGTGCGATATTACAAAACTCAAGTTCTAGCTGAATCAAAAGATGCATGGTCATGCCTAGAGAAACAAAGTCTCATAAGCCAAAGTATAAATCATAATGACCAATTCAAATCACAAAAAATATTTTGAAGATTACATAGCATGAATATGCATAATTCAAAGGAAGAATGATAGATCACTAGCCTATCATTTTTCATACAAAATTCATTCTATACCAGGTAACAATTTCCGCAAGTAAAGTAAAAAGAGATCAGAATGAAAAACACTTTAAGAGACCCTACAGATCTAACATTAAGCACACCACGCCACATAGTAAACGACAAATTCAATATACTCACTCAAAAAATAATAACATACCCTAATCTCATCAAATTAGAGTAGTGTCGAGCGGGCTTTGTGGCCAACCCGGCTAGCTCACACCCTCTATCAACAATTTAGCTCACACAGAGATTATAATCATAAAATGTATAACATAATTAAAAAAAACCTAGTGTGAAGTGCTTTGATTAATATTTGAAATCTCAGCCTTTACATGGTGCAGGAAAAGATCAGACTCCAACAAACAAAGGGAGTGATCCACATATTGACTATGCTCGCATAATGTTACATTGAAACTGTCTCTCCCCAGGCTCAAGGCCTTCTTTCAGTTTATATATATCTTTACATTACAAATCAGCCTATTTACAAGCCAATCAAGTACATAATGAACAAATTACAAATCGTAACAAGTTTCCATAGATAAAAGTCGGATATAGTTCTGGTGCAACTAAATTTCAAATAGAGAAGTTGAATCTGGTACATGAGGGACTGTTTTGGTAAATTGCTCCTCTTTTCTTAGCCTGTGACTGGTGTTGAAAACTAATTGCAATGCTGACCAACAAGCGTTTCCCAAAATATCCTCGAACTAATATTCAAATTTCCAAGTAAGTAATGTCCTCTAAATTTGAATAATTGAAGTAGTCTACATATTCTTTGCCTTTAGTGTAGGAATGTGAGTGCAGGAACTTGATGTGTTGTGCAGGAACCCTTCAGAGTGTGGGTAGTCTATAACTTATAATAAGCTGGTGCAAGAATACTCATGAGTACATGAATCCCAATTGGTGCAGGAATATGATGCATAGTATAAGGAGGTGAGTGCAAGATCAAGGTCTGTTGGCATATGCATAAAAAGGTAATCAACTAAGTTTAAACCTACAAACACACGAACTATTATTAATGATGCTTTTAATTTTTAAATCTCATTAAAAGAAGGGAATCATGGAAAATAGTAAATAATTACTCTATTATCTCCAAGAATGAACAAAACCACGACAATAACCATTCAAAGTACGAAAAACCATCAGGGATTTTTGAGTAAAAGGTGATATAAAGAAAGAGAAAACAGAAGCCTGGCATTCCCCCATGTTGATCATTTTTCATGTCCTCATGCAAGAAAAGCAGTTGATGTACTATCGCTCCTTGCAAAAAAAAAATATTAAAACATCTATGGATGACTTTTACACTCATAATAGTGTTCCTGCAACTCTGTGTAATCAACATTTCCTTTGCTAGATAGAGCTTGTTCTAAAAAAATAGAGTGTCTGTTGGACTCTTTATTTATTAAGACTGATTTCAAGAAAGTATAACACAAGGGCTACCATAGGAATACTAAATTGTGAGGATGGTGTTATTACTGAATAAAATATCCAACTATTAAAATTTCCACGAGTATCTCAGGGACAACA
The DNA here is from genome assembly GCA_000404065.3 of Pinus taeda. Lineage (NCBI taxonomy): Eukaryota > Viridiplantae > Streptophyta > Pinopsida > Pinales > Pinaceae > Pinus > Pinus taeda. The sequence continues at coordinate 196,461 of APFE031227000.1, forward strand.
TTGATCATAAGTTTTACTTTAATATCCTCATTGTAAAAATAAGTGACATGATTTGAAATTCATGGTGTTAAGAATAGACAGAATAATACCTTCCCACAGTGACTGTCTTACCATTATCTAACATATATTTGAAGCTCCTCTTATCTAGGAAAATTGAATCACCTGCACTAAGGGTCCTACCTCCATAGTAAAAGAATAAAAATAAAAAGTAAAAAAAAAATTAAAAAAAAAATCCAAAAGATAACTCCAAAGCATAATGTCGGAAGAATCCTAAAGCCATTCTTAGGGAGATATGATAATGAGTTCAGGTAAAGACAAAAGCAACCAAGTAAACCATAGTGTAAAATCAACTCTTATACCATAGGCATGGCCTTGCTTCCAGCTGGTGTCTATAACCTCAACAAGGATGACTTTTAACCCCACGAAATGCATCTGTCCCATCTATTAAATATAGATTTAGAGTCAATTGAAAGAATTTACATTTGTTTAGAAATTAATTGAAGGCTATTGTTCTGGCCTGGTAACCAACTAATGACAAGGTCATCACAAGAAGTAACAAGAATGAATAAGCCGACTCGTGATGAGACTGGTTGTCTTACAACTTTTCAACTGAAAGCCATTACCCTGGTTTGGGGACTAGTAGTCGTAATGTCATTTTCGTTAAGACCCGTGATCATGGTAGGTTGGCTCATAATGAGACATCCTATCCCTCAACTAATATGTTTATGAAAAAAACTATGATTATGATTGACCTCAGATAGGTTACTTAATAGGTGGGGAGGAAAATCTGCTCCTTAAGAGCACGGTATGGCGTGAAAAGTTTTTAGTTACTAATATTTATTGTTTGGTACTTCTACCCTAAAGACTCATTTTAAAGAAAACATCTTAGATAATGACTAAAATATTCCTCGAATTGATCATGCTAGGGTTCTCATGATAACTCTTTAGGGTTTTATAGGAGTGGTCCACCATAGGAGTATTTTCATCAATACCTTCCAAGAGAAATTTGAAAAGGTTTCTTGGATGGTAGTTTGTTAGAATGAATAGGCTAGAAGTAGCATTTTCACCTTATGAACGGAAAGTATTAAACACAACGATAACAATATCCTTAACTGAACCAGTGGATAATATCGGTCAATAATCAAAATCACTTTATCAATTATGAGGCATTTAGAGTGAATTGTTTTTGACAAGTCTGTAACCAGGGGATGTTATAGACCCCTCCTCCTTGGGGAACACCATCCTTAGTTTTAAACCACATCAAGACCTCAACAAAACCGTTGAAAAGAAAACATATTGCCCATGGAGATTTATAACTTAGCTCGTTGCAGTATTTATAATGAATGACCTGCTCAAAATAAAAACATCATGACAACATGAAAAGATAACAACCATACTTCTTATTGGAACTTTATAACTTAGCTCATGGTGGTATTTACATCCATATACATACGTACATATACCAAAACATCAACAAAACATATCCCAAACATATGTTAAACATCAAACCAGAATTGCTTTGCCTTCACTGGAAAACAAAGAAGGATACATGGCCGGCATTTGATCCACCATCTCCCATGTAGCTTCTTTGGGCCCAAAGTGCATCCACTACACTTTAACTTGCTCTATGGATCTGTTCCTGAGCATGAGTTGCTTCCACTACAATATGCACTGAGGCTCCAACTAGAATTCTCCTTATTGCTCCACTTGCAATATAGACCACTCAATAACATGATCAACATCCTTTTATATACCTTTTAAGTAATGAAACATGGAAAACATCATGGAATTTCCCTATTCAAGGCATTGTAAGTCGATAAGCCACTGTTCCAATCCTCTCAAGGATCTCAAAATGCCCACAATACCGTGGTGCCAACTTGGCACATGATATAATCCTCAAATAACTCTTCTTGGCCTTGATGCACAAATACAAATGCTCCCCAACCTAAAACTCCTTGAATGCTATATGTTGGTCCACATAAATATTTTTTCTATCTTGTGTTGTCGTGAGATTCTTCTTTATAACCTGCATTTCCTATTCCATGTTTTCCAACATATCAATCCAATAAGTACCATGTTCACTAGATCACTCCAGTTGATGGGAGTATTACAACTCCTCTCATACAATGCCTCGAAATGACTCATCCTCAATGAATCCTGATAACGATTTTTGTATTTGAACTCAACCAATGGAAGATAATCCTCCCATATTATTTGTTGGTGCATCATGTACATCCTCAACATATCCTCCAAGATCCTATTGACCCTCTTTGTATGTCCATCTATCTACAAATTATAAGTTGTATTGAAGGCCAACTCAAGATCACGAGTCACATCATTCTATTCGTGCTCATTCAACTTCCTGGACTCATAGCACACCACCTATTCCTCTTTCATAAGGACTCCATCAAGTCCTATTTTACATGCATATGTACACACTACAAACTCTTTATCTGGATCTGCAATCTTAATGAATGGAGCATTGTTTAACAATGGCTTCAACTGCCTAAAACTTGTTGCACATTCTTCTATCCATTCGAAATTCTTATGTTTCTTCTACAAGGATTTCATAGGATATGTAATGCATGAGAAGTTCCTGATGAACCTCCTATAGTAACCTACCAATCCCATGAATGATCTCACCTAATCCACATTCTTTGGAGCTTCTCACTCCATAATGGCCCTTCTTTTTTGCAGATCTAATATTATGCCTTCCTTGGAAACAACATGTCCCAAGTAATGCACCTTTATCTAAAAGAAGTTGCAGTTGCTAAGCCTGGCATACAATTGATGCTCTCTTAGCAATCTCAATACTGATGCTAAATGCTTAGCATGCTCTTCTTCATTCTTGGAGTATATCAAGATGTCATCAATGAATACAATAACAAACTTTTCCAAATAAAGACACAACACATTATTCAGCAAACAAATAAATGTAGCTAGGGAATTAATAAAACCGAATGGAACTAAAACAAAATCATAATTCCCATACCTGGTCTTGAATGCAATATTGTAGGTATCCTTTTCCTTGATGCGTACACGATGGTATCCTGATCTCAAGTCAATCTTAGAGAACATTGCTTCTCCCTTCAATTGATCAAACAAATCAACAATCCTCGTCAATCGGTACATGTTATTGATCATTACCTTGTTCAACTATCTGTAATCAAAGCACAATCTTATAATACCATCTTTCTTCTTTACGAACAACAATGGTGCACCCTAAGGTGATACACTTGGCCTAATGTATCCCTTGTCAATGATCTCATTTAAATGTAATTTCAACTTTACTATCTCTAGAGTACTCATGCTGTAAGGTGCCTTTGATGTTGGTGTTGCCCCTAACACCAACTCAATAGAGAAATCTATACACACTACAAAATCTTTATCTGGATATGCAATCTTAAGGAATAGAGCATTGGTCAACAACAGCTTCAACTGCCTGAAACTCGTTGCACATTCTTCTATCCATTTGAACTTCTTATGTTTCTTCTGCAATGGTTTCATAGGATATCTAATGCATGAGAAGTTCCTGATGGACCTCCTATAGTAACCTACCAATCCCATGAATGATCTCACCTAATCCACATTCTTAGGAGCTTCTCACTCCACGATGGCTCTTCTTTTTTCTGGATCTACTATTATGCCTTCCTTGGAAACATGTCCCAAGTAATGCACCTCTATCTGAAAGAAGTTGCACTTGCTAAGCTTGGCATACAACTAATGCTCTCTTAGGAATCTCAATATTGCTACTAAGTGCTCAACATGCTCTTCTTCATTCTTGGAGTATATCAAGATGTCATCAATGAGTAAAATAACAAAATTTTCCAAATAAGGACACAACACGTTATTTAGCAAACACATAAATGTAGCTAGGGAATTAATTAAACCGAATGGAACTGCAACAAAATCATAATGCCCATACCTAGTCTTGAATGCAATATTGTAGGTATTGTTTTCCTTGATGTGTACCCAATGGTATCCTTATCTCAAGTCGATCTTAGAGAACATTGCTTCTCCCTTCAACTGATCAAAAAAATCAACAATCCTCGGCAATTGGTACATGTTATTGATCATTACCTTGTTCAATTGTCTGTAATAAAAGCACAATCTTATAGTACCATCTTTCTTCTTTACGAACAACAATGGTGCACCTTATGGTGATACACTTGGTCTAATGTATCCCTTGTCAATGATCTCCTTTAATTGTAATTTCAACTCTACTATCTCTAGAGTACTCATCCTGTAAGGTGCCTTTGATGTTAGTGTTGCCCCTGACGTCAACTCAATAGAGAAATCTACTTCCCTGTGAGGAGGTAACTATGGAATCTGTTCTCGAAACACATCTTGATACTGCTACAATATAGGGTACGTCTTGAATATTTCTGCATCATCAACATCTTTACCCTTATCACTAGATATATGGTGCAAACATCACACAACCTTTTCTGCAACTACGCTTATCCTGCATAGTGGTAACCATCCTCACTGATGTAGGCTTATTCTTTCCCTGCAAAATTCTATTTTCCCCATTATCATCCAAGCACTTAATGGCCTTGTCGAAGCAATCCACATTGGTCCTGTGAAGTTACAACCAATCCATACCCAAAATCATGCTATACAATCCCAATGGAAGTACATTCAAATGTATTTTTGTAGGCATAGCATGTAACTCAAATTCACAAGCTCTTACCCGATGGTGAACTCTCTTATTTTTACTTGTATCCAACTATACGAACCAAGATTCTGCATGCACCTTTTTTCTCAAACCACACTTATCCACCATGTCATGATTAATTTAACTATAATTTGATCTAGGATCAATCAAAATAGAAACAATTGATCACAAATCTTACCGTCCATATCAATGATAGATGACTGATGATCTACTTGCCTGTTGTCCACAACTGCATAGATTTGAGGAATGATATGATCAACATCACCAAGTGTATGCGCCTCCTTAGAACTATAGATCTGGGGTCTGCCACCATGATACTACGGACACTCCCTCTTACGATGATCCTTTCCACATATCCAACACTACAATGATGCTCTACCATTGCCTCTAGTCTGCTGCTTTCCATGTCCCTTCTCAACTGTATTGAACTTCTTATAAGGGACTACATTTTATTTCTCACTTGCATCTTGAGGCTTTCCTCACTTTGGTGGCCATTGTCCTTTAACTTTCTCATTTCCTTTCAAGTCACGCTTATGCTCAACTTTGCACTTCGACTACCCATTACAAAGTTTTAGCTTTCAGATGGCCTCCTCCAATGATATAGGCTCATCGAACTCAATTTGGTCTGTGTATGCTACTGGAAGTCCACTGATGAATCTCTGAGCCTTGGCCTTCTCCTCCTTGAGGTAAGGCACATATCTCAATAGCTCCAAGAACCTGCTAGTATACTCATCGTTTGTCATGGAACCCATCTACAACTCATAAAACTCCTTAGCTCTATCATCATAGTACCTTTCTGAAAAATACTTCTTCTTGAAGAGCCTCTCAATCTCATTCCAATTCAAGTCATTCTCATGAATACCTCTAGCATTCTTCACATCATCCCACCAAATATTTTCTTTCCCTTTAAGACTGAAAGTGGCTATCTTTTCTTTCATGTTTTCTGAATAATCATGCAATCTAAAGAACTTCCTCATACCAAGAAACCATGCCTCAAAATGTTGTGATTTGTTCATCTCTCCAATGAATGTAGATGGCTTTGCTTTCTTAAACTCATCCAGAAAATACCCCTTGTCACTGATTCTGTAAGGATGATAAAAATGATGATCATAATGCCTATCCAAACTAGAATTAGAGTAGTACCTGTGACTATCATCCCTCCTATCTAGAGTATCAAAGGACATACCATCTCTGATCGTGTCCTCCCCATCCAACATGTACTCACCATGAGACCTGCTACCATATGCCCCATTAGTTTTTTCCTCCTGCTCATGGATGATCTGAAGTGGCCCCTATTGCTGCAATTTTGAAAATCTGTAAAGGAGTATTGCATTATCCTCTACTAGTTTCTCTTGTGTCTGCATGATTTTTTCATTGTTCGCCGTAAAACTCCTTAATTTTTCCTTCAAGATTCTCAACGTGTCTGCTAAATTAGAAGAGTTCCCAACACCACGTTGCTTTTCTAATCCATAGGGATAGCCTTGGGAACTGTAGTCTACAATATTGCTAGTCAACTTTAATATTCTTCCTGCAAGGTATATCATGTCAGCTAAATCAAATCATAATAAACCAACTTACCTTAGTATAATTCGAGGAGGATACCTAGTCTGCAAGATGAACAAATCAACATAATACATGGATAACATAATCATGACATCATATAGAAAAATAGCACATAGTATGTAACCATATATCTATCATTCTAACTAGAGTCCAGTCATCAATGCATGACCATATCAACTACACATACCATGAATTCATGCATGACAACAACAACCATATCACTGTATGCTTGACCACATGTGAATACTAACATGCATAAACAACGTGTAACTAATCATACACTCATGATGACAAACTTCACACCAAAAACATCCTCTTTCACATGGAGACATCACTACAACCATGACCAACACCATGCATATGCAACAAGCACATAGACCACAAGGATGATCAACACACGTGCAACTGATACGAATGCATGAAAAACACACATCCCATCTAGTCTGATGGGTGAACCATGCTCTGATACCACTTTGTAATGCCCTCCTCCCATATCTACCCAAGTAACCAGCCAACCGGGGTAAACATGTGAGGATAAGTTACTATGATATGATTCGACCTCCTAAGTAACTTTAAGGAAGTAGAATCAATGGAAACACACCATACGAGACCTTTTGCACCTGGTACAAGACTCCCAGAATGCATCCCAGTCATTCCCCTAACCAGCCCCTAGGTCTCACTGAAATTTTAGACCTATAGAACCCTAAACACTCCCTTTATATGGGAAAGAGTGCATTTGAGGACCTATGGATGCATGCACAACATGTGTGTGCCAGCATCCAGGGACTTTTCTACCCAACACTGTGCCTGCAACACCGAGATTTGAGCCAATTTTTCATGCCTAAATCCCAATTCACTGCTCATAATTCAATGACACTTTTAGAATCCATGATTTACATAATAACAAGTCTTACAAATCAAAAATTGACACCAGGACTAGCTCTGACCATCCCCAACCGGGACTGGCGTTTTGTTAAACACTTGGAATCATTGTAATTTACAGGAAATGAATACAAGATAGAGCATAAATGACTGATAACTCATATGAGACTTGACAAGGAGGATCACCATGTGTTGAAAAATGTGCAACAAGAAATGTTAAATTTAGAATGTGCTAAAAATAGACCTGCTAAACATAGCATGTCTAAAAATAACAGTTTGGCTAGTGAGGTCATTGGCCACATTGGGTGAGAGGTGAAACTGTTAAAAATAGAAAGTTCTAAAAATAGCATTTCTAGCTCCCTTCCGATTTATAGTAGTCCCTAGTCTATCTATAGGAAGTAAAAATTAATTTTGGTCTTAACAACAGTTGGAAATATTAATTAATTAATTCAGTTGAGTTAATTAGTTAAGGAAATTCGAATTTGAAGTCTTTGTGAGCATGCACATGAGTTGTCCCACTGATTGAGGAATTTATCCTTAATTTCCTCCACTGATTGAGGGAATAAGTATGAGTTCTATAATGAGAGAATCAATTGACTTAATTCTAACTAGTCAAGTTCGGTTAGATTATTTTAACAAGTTGTTAAAATAATAAAATATAGTTTGTTAATGCTTGCATGCATGTGACAACTATTATTTTAGATAACTGAGATTTCACTCATGGATAACTGTTGCATGCGAGTTCTGTCAGAGACCCAGTTGAGATCAGATGTGGGATAATGTATTATCAGAATCTTGACTATTTCTAGTAAGTATTTTTTGCATGGTTGAGGAACTAGTGTCCTCAAGGATTGCGTAGTTGGACCATTGGTTAACTTGGTATGTTTGGAATTAATTGCATATGCTTTTACTATTATTTCCTAAGCAAACTGCACAAGGAAATAGGGATTGGACCATAGGTAAAGCCTTTATATATAGGGCTTGGTTGGTTCATGAGACACATCTTCACATCTTCATAGTTCATTGAGAACTGGATAGCTTGAGAGCTGATTCTCTTTGTATTGTGAAGAGGATTTCCACGTGATTGATAATACATGGTTGGGGTTTTATGCTGGTGCTTTCCCCTAGATATATCTTGTGTTATGTGTGATTATTTCTCTTGATTAGTTATGCATGTTTCTACTTGATGTTGCTCGTGAATTCGATTATGGTTCCGCTTAATGTTTTGTAGAAGTAGAACAAGTATTATGCTTTAGGACATTGCATATATCGGTTTGTTCTACAGGTGAAATTTCTACACCATGCTCTTCCTTAACTGTTTTGACATCAATTATCTCTTGCATCCATTATCCTTTTAGTTACAAATAAATACATGAAATAACCATGACAATAACCAGTCATATAACCATGCTTATAGCCAACATTAAACCATGAAATAACAATGAGATAACAACCATTAAATCCACATATTACTAAGTGCCAAAGCAAGAGAACTTAGATTTTATTAAACATAGGAAAATTTGACCAGGTTCTGGACTTCCACATACCACCCGACTGTAGACATGGCTAAACAAAACATTTATTTCAGCCAGTCACCCTCATGCCATATTCCAAGCATGAATGTGGGATATCGTGGATAAACCAATCCAAAAAAAAGAAAAGGAATCCAGAGGTTAAACCACCTCTACTCTCACTAAATTGTGATCTCACCAAAACTGACACTAATATCACAAAACCAAACTGAGCTAGGAATGCCTCTAGACTCCATCACTATCCTTAAGGAATTTTCTATCTCCTTGTCTCTCAAGCTTTACTACAATCCACACTAGATCACTAGGCCCTAAACCAAGGCACCAGTCTCTCAGGATTTATAGAAATCCACATAGGATTACTTGGCCCTAAAACAATACTCCACCCTCAGTCTTTACCATGTATCCCGCCAAAACTAGTCAAGGAATTCCTAGGCCTTTGGGACTTTCCTGAGACCACCTCTACCCCGGATTCCAAAACCATCTGGAAATTCCAAAGCTCAAAAACGATAAAACAATCCCATCACACCACTCCTATCCAAAAGAAGGAAAGTCTAGGCTGAAAACCATTGTCATAACCTGACAAAACCTTGCCACCCACAATAAGAGAACCATACACCAACACACAAATCCATGCATGTCAAAACCAACTACGAAATCATAGATGAAATATATTACCTGCAAGTATTCTTGTTTAAGTTACTTGATCATGCTCTTCCTTTCTTGATCCTCACTTTCCTTCCTTTCCTTTTTCTTTCTTTTCCTTCCTTACACCAAGGCTAGAGTGCTCCAAGAAAAATCTAATTGTCCAAGAGAGAGAGAGAGAGAGAATATTGAGAGAGCTGCAAAACTGAACTGAAAAAAGGTACCAACTAATCCCGAGAAGCCTTTTTATCAATTAGGCTTTTATTTTCTTCATTTTCCATTATTTTCCTTCAATTTACTCATCACATGCAACCTGTGACCTTTCACCTTCCTTTTCTCCTATTTTCCTTTATTTTCATAAATAAATGTGCCAAAAATACTTTTTTTCCTTTTTAATGCCTTAGCCATTTCCTTTGCCAATTTCCCTTAGCCATAAACACATCCTGTGATGCCCACAAGGATATATCTGCCCAACATTCAACTTGGAATAAGTGTCGCTTAATCATGGTTGTATTTTTCCTTTATTAACTTTCATTACATGAACTTTTAACCAGGGGTTGTTACATAGAGAATATGTGTAAATAGAGAAGGTTAGAATCATTGGAGATTGTTTAATGGGTTTTAGATTCACAATATTAGTATTCACTCATTTCACCATAAGTAGATGAGGAAATAAGTATGTTTAAAATGTGCCCACCTTTGGTTGGTTATCAATCCCATTTCCACAAATCTAAAATGTCACATTTCAATAATATTTTTTGCCAACAATATCAACAATCCAATTAGATTCCAACATGCTAAGATTCAAGCCCTCAACAAATTTTCAATAATAAACCTTTCATTCATAGTTTTAGAAATAACATAATCAATATTTTGAAAACATCTAATTATAAACGGTCGCTAGCATGGGAGATTGGATGGCACGGTCTCGCAGCTCTAAAACCCTAGATGAGAAGGGTTAAGGATTCCCTCATTTTTTTCGTTGCAGTCACCTTTTATTCTCTCACCCTTCGTTGCACCGATATCACGACTACAGTTGACATCCTAACTATTATCTCCTATGTTGTCATCCTGCTACCCTACTTTCTCACGATGTCGATGTTGTTGTCTATAGAATGTCGGCAATGGATGTCAACGTGCTTAACTATTTGGAGGATCCAAACCCTGAAGGGTCCATCTAGACAAGTCCCAAGTCTACGTCAGAGCAGACAGATAACAGACCTCTAGGCGCAGTATCTCCAACTTCGCAGGATTACTCTCACTGTCGTTTCGACTTGGGACCCTCCTAGCACCCCATTCCGTCCGCAGACTTCTCCATCAGAACACCGGGTCTTGAGTGCCCTCCCCTCTCACTAGAAACCCTAAAATATCTCATTTCCTGCATACCTTTGTCCCCTACCTTTGACTTCGTGCCTTTGTACACCCCCCATCTCACTTCCCCTTCCATAAACCCTCACACGGCTGGACAAGACTCTGTTTTTTCCTCCCCTCTGCATGCGGCTATTTAACACTTCCTGCCTCATTCCTTAGCTACTCTTGGCCTCTATTCATCCCCATATGGGTGTTTTAATACTCCTATTGTTAAAGCTCGCTCCAGAACCCCTCTATCTCGATGGCATGGATCGGGCTGACAGGACCCTCTTTGGGAACATCCCACTTCTCCATGGACCGGAAAAGATAAGAAACATAAGTGTGTCAAGGCCACTCGAAAGCAATTGGAGATCATCTTTGGGGTGGGTGTGTGCATGGGGGAGCTGGTGGACACAAATAACTTGGTGTTGGTTGGTAGGGTTCGAGGACGTGCCTACACTGCTTAAAGATTACGACAATGGGTCATGGTAATTTTGGGGCATATACTTACAGAACTCCCAATTGTAACCACTTTGGCTCGAGGGTGGTTCGCTCTGAGTTTTTCAAGAGAGGAATAGAAAACATGGGTCCTATCGCGATATTGGCATATTGAGATGGCTCCCATCCTGCTAAAGCGCTGGAACCCTTTATTCGACCCTGAATGCGAACAATTGGGAGCTGGACCAATTTGGGTTAGGTTACCCAGCCTCCCCCTACATTTCTGGTCTAAGGATGTTTTTACACGCATCGGTAATGTTCTTGGAACATATCTAGATTTTGAAAAGTCATATGAATCAACTGGTAACAAGACCATGGCTTGAATATTGGTTTGTTTGGATATCAAAGAAGGTTTGGAGGAACACATTACTTTGCACTAGCAAAGATTCACATGAATTCAGCTCTTGGACTATGAAGGTGTGTCCTTCCACTGCTAGAGGTGTCATAAAGTGGGGCATCTATTCAAGGAATGCCCATTTGTTAAACCTATCGTCTCCCCTACCAAAGCTCTAGAAGCAGCTTCCCCCGGAGAAGCATCTACTGCAGAAGAGCCGACTTCACGATCTCAAGGGATGTGTCACACTATTTGCGAAGATGCGCAGGTCCCTATTTTGATTTCTTCCAGGCCTCCTTCACCAACTATGACAAGATCCTGGGCCGTAGTCATGACTGCTCGATCATCGAGTACTTCTTCTCCCCTCTTCTCTGCATCTCCTATTAATTCTACTGTTTCTATCATGCATCAGCATGTTGCATTTTCATCCATCCCCGACATCACATCATCCTTTCTTTCATTCCCTCTGGACTTGAACCCTCCAATTATATCCACCACTCTACCTTCCATACTTGATATTCTCTCCAACCCACCCCCAGAGATTCCTACTTCCTCTCAGCATTCACACTCATACAATCTCCGGTATAGGGCATCCCTTCCACCTGATCTATCTAGGATTGGGTTGATTTCCCCTCCTAAATCCTCCAAGTCCACCAAAGGTAGACATTCCTTCATCTCCAAGGTGATCATCCAGGTTGGGGTGGATGTGGCTTTGGGAAGGAAATCCACACTCGAGAGGGTTCTTAGAGCATCAAATACCCTTAATCAGTTTCTATCATGAAATGGTTATCCTTTAATTGCAGGGGCCTGACAAGCCCTGTGAAAAAATATGCCCTCAGAAAGTTGTTGGAATCTGAGACCATCGATATCATTTATCTTCAAGAAACCCTGACCAATGCTGACTTGATCATCCCCATTCTTCATTCCCTGAAGTCAGGCTAGACTTTCCATGCTCATGATGCCATCAGAATATATGGAGGTATTGCCTTAGGTATCAATCCACGCACCATTAAGATTATCTCCACCTAGGGTGGAGCTGGGTTTATTGGAATGGAGATTTTCTCAACTGGGTTGATGTTTGGACTCATCTACTCAACTTATCCCTTGTAAATTCTAACAATCTTATCCTAGGAGGGGATTTGAATTTCTCTATTGGATATGGGAACTCCTAGGACAATAATGACCATATTGATCCACTTTTGAACATCATGCCTCACCTCATGGAGAAGCACCAATTGATTGATATCACCATGCACAAATTGATGCCTACTTGGCGTAATTGAAAAACTGGAGATGTTGCATTAACCAGGCGATTAGATCGCTTTCTCATAAAGGGACATTTGATTCAGGCTCTTCCTAATTATCGTTAGTGGGTTGGAATGGGTGGAATCTATGACCACACTCCTATCCTCCTTGAGCTCTTTGGGCCCGTTCCTAAGCCTAAGGCTCCCTTCAAATTCAATTCCTCTTGGTTAATGAACCCTGACTACATCAATTTGGTCATGGATTTCTGGCATACCCACCCTCCATCCAGGGGGATATCTATAGTGGAGGGCTTCTATCAGAATTCACTCGAGATCAAGAGCCTTACTATTAAATGGGCCAAGGAAAGAAGGGACCGTGATGAATTAGCCCTCTCTACCATTAAACAATAGATAGCGAATCTGTTAGATGAGCATGGAAGAGGGTTTATATTGGATGATGCTAAAACTCACCTCACTAACTTAGAGTTGTTGGTGCACTAAGATGACTATTAAAAGCAACCTTAATACCTACATTAGTTATCAAACCAGGGTAAGTCTGTTTATTTTAAGAGTGTTCAACATTGTCTATGTAAGTGAATTCAAAGGCTAATTCATAATGAAATGATTTAGAATCGTTGCAATGATTAATATCTAATTCTCGAAGTTCAATCCAAAACAAATCTAAAGGAAAATCTTAAAGTATTTGCAAATCTATCTTAATCTATTGTGCAGAAAACTAAATCTGAATGCAAGTAAAAAGAATCACTCTTAGTAGATTGACTAGCATCAACAATAATTGATTCAGTAAGAAAGAAAGCTACAACAAATGAACAACAAGAAACTATTCAAACTTTTAACTGAAAGAAATCAACTGTAAACTCAAGATCTCTGATAACACTTCTTCAAAATGAACAACAATCAAATACTTAAACTAATATGATAAATTCATCAAAGATTAACACGTAGTTGTAAATATAGCAAGATCTAGATTCTAGTTTGAATGGCAAAGGTAAATCGTAACAACCAATACTTACAAGAATCAGAATAATTCTAGTTTCATGAAATAACAGGAATAAACAATTACAAGAGTAAATAGAAATAAGTATGACACAATTAAAGCAGTAAATCTCCTATCAACCAGGCCCAAAGTCTCTAGAAGTCACTGTCGAAATATACTCAAAATGTGATTACAAGTCAAACACGGTATTTCTCATTAAACTCAATAAAGATACATCATCACCGTAGTGAGAATACTCTATGTCAAAAGTGAATAGTTACAATCTCTCAATTCCTCACTAGCTTAACTTAGTTACATTCTACGTCGCCCATCGAATTTATATAATTAATGAGATATAAACGGATAGGAGTGAATCTCGAGGATCAGGAGATCTTGAGGATTTCACAACTGACAATCTGATTTCATTACAAAATAAACTCGATTCTCCTAGTCTTCTGCTATCCTTCATGAGCGAGACATTTGTCCTTTTCCTTTTCTTGGTCGTTGTTGTTCCATCGTTTGAACATCAATTGTTCAATTCATATTCTTGCATATAAAAATAGCGAAAGTTGCCTTTAATGCCCAAAATTACCCAATTCGTTAATGATTGATTTTATCTAGCTTCTACAATCATTTCTTCTAAATTATTTTCTAAAATTAAGATAAAATTAAAGATTAATTAAGCTAAGATGAGGATAAAACATACCTTTTCCATGGCCCAACATACTCCCCTACTTACCTTATTGCATGTCCTCATGCAATCAGATGATTGAGGTGCAGTTGTATCAAAGAATAGGCAGGATAAAATTCTTCTTTATATAGCCTAAAACCATTTTTTTGTTTTAAGTATTGCAAAATCCTGGTTTATACGGTAATCTCGCAAATCATAATCATAGTAATACCCTTCAGGGGGGTACCAGATAATAGGACATCTGTAATGGCATCCTATCCAGGCAGGAGCCATGCCTAGGACCATATTGTTGTACCTATTTAGGTGAGCAACAAATGCTTTAAAGTTTCTGTACCCAAATGGCTCCTGGTTCTTGACATTGTTAGTGGAGGCTTCCCATCTTTGCCTTGCTAACAACAAAGCTTCCTCCTTAATGTCCTGAAAGTATTCTCTTCCTGCCTGTATAATATATGTATGGAGTGGTCCCAATTTAGCCACAGCCTGCTTTTTTTGCATAAACCTTTTATGTTGGACCAAAAGATGTAAGGGTTTCATGGGTTCTCCTCTGACCCACAAATCTATACCTTGTTCCCTTTTCTAAAAAGTGTTATAAGCTTAACCCATTTAACATGATTGGTAGCAAAAGGGAGGAAAGCTTGGAATTGAATGTCCCCAATGAAGGGGCTAGGATTACTATCTAGTTCATCCTCCAAGAAGAAATTGTGCAGGTATAATTTTCATAGAAGGCATTGTAATTGCTCATTTTGTTCCCTAAACCATTGGACAAAGTTTGTAGTGGTCATGAATTCTGCTAACTTACGTACCCTGACAGCTTTAACTTTCAACAATAGGTAGCTTTCTAACAAGAATAGCGCATAATTAGTGGCAGGTGACTAGCAAGACAAAGCATCAGAGTAAAGAGAAAAAATAGTTTCAATCTTTTCCTTGGCCTTCTGAAGCTTGGCTTGTGCTTTCTCTAATTTCTTCTGCTCATCTTTGAAGCTAGAAAAAGTCTCGTCTGCTGTTGCAGTAAGTTCATTGAATTTCTTCTCCAACTCCTGGTGTACCTGTAGCGGTACTATTTCTTCCTTATGTTGAGCCAACTCCTATTGGGTCTTTGTTAATTCATTCTGCAATTTCATGTTAACATTTTCCCTTACCAGAGGAACATAGTGAGGGGTTTCCTCTGTTTGAGTTTCACTATCATATGTTATCACTAAATCAGTTTGAACAACAACTTCAGATGTTTCTTGGGACATACAACAATCTTCTTGGGAATTCTCCTCAAAATCAGTTTGAACAATAACTTAGACTGTTTCCTAGGGCATACAGTAGTCTGCCTAGGCATGCTCCTTAGAATTGGTTTGGAAAGCAACATCTGTAGGAAAGTCCATTTGGGTCTCCATTGAGCAAACGCAAGGACTTTCAATCTGAGTCCCAATATTCGCGAAAGGACATTGTTCTGTTTGGGTCCCAATTGAACAAACACAAGGACTTTCAATCTGAGTCTCAATATCCTCCAAAGAACAGTGTTATGTTTGGGTCCCTATAGTTTCCAATTCCACTTTCAGTTTTCGAGCCTTAACTGCTTATTTTAACCACACTCTCAATTGTTTGACTTTTTCTTTTGTTTCTTGTATTTCTTAATTAACTTCCTCAATATGTCCTTGTATGTTTTTTCTTCGAGGGGTTTCTGATTGGAGCTGGCACAGTCGTATTTATTTTGTGTTCATGAAGATTTATGCCAATATCAGGGTTATGATCCAATGGAACAATATCTTCTGATTGATTCTCATCTTCAAGGTCTTCTTCTACATGGCCTTCTTTCTCAAGGGATTCCAATGGAACAGTATCTCATAAGTGATTTTCATCTTCAAGCTTTTTTTCTGTATGGGCTTCTTTCTAAGGAACAATATCTCTTAATTGGTTTCTGTCCTCAAGGTCTTCTTCTGCATGGGCCTCTTTCTCAGGTGACTCCATTACAACAATATCCCCTAGTTGATTTTCATCACCAAGGATTTCTTCTGCATGGGCCTCTTTCTCAAGGGACTCATTCATAGAAGGAACTGATTCCCTCTGATCCTCCAAATTGTTAGAAGATGGAAAAGTTTCAGTATGGACAGAACTGTCGACAGAGGCGGACTGGTTAAGGGAATAATTTTTCCCTTCAGAGTTTCCAGATGGATCCTTTTCTTCACAGTATGTACCCATATTCTCCAATACTTGAGTCATTTCTTCCTCATATTCCTACAGAAAATCATCTTGCGGGCTTGGAGAGGGCATATGAGATGACCCTTCTTATTTTGTTGGAATTGGGGTGCACTACTATGATTTTATCCTTGTAGAATGCCTAGGTTTCACTGGACTAGAGGCCAAAGAAGGATTCCTTCTTTTCTTGCCCTTTCTGGACCTGTTACCTTTACTCTTTGTTGTTCAATATATGTTTCATCCATGATTCTATCATATATCCATGTCTATGCATCTGGGTTTCCTTCTAGTGGGGTTAAGGAAGGATTTACAAAGTTATCCCAAGTTAATTATTGTCGGGCCAATCCATGAATAATGATTAACTTAATTAGACTAATAACAGAATGTGGGTCTTTAGCCTTCCTAACCCGACTAGCAATATCATGCAATAAGGAATTTAAATATATTAGAAAATTAATCGTAATTTTCTGCTTCAGAATAGCTAACAGTTTGAGTTGTCGAGGTTTTACCACATCTTGACGTCCATCACAAGTGATGTACCTCTAAACAATGGTCATCAATTCCTCACATGGTTTCTTTAAAGATGTGGGGTGAATCCCTTTTCTTTGCATACTAATTGTTCATCTGGGTCTTGGAATACTGCAACTACGCCTTGGAGGAGAATATGCTTATCAGTCCATCTTGTGTCTTCTGCTAGAAGTCCAGAGACTTCAGCTATAACTGCTTTAGAAACTATTATATTTCTGCCCTTCACCGTCGTGCATCCATCTTGTAGATTTTGCAAGAATTCAAGTGATATTTCATCATGGGATCCCTGTAACTTGGCCAGGTACTGAAGCCATCCGACACGCTCAAGAATTTCGTGAGCCTATTCTGATACTTAGAGTACTATAGGTTCACTACGAATAGCTTTTCCTCCCATGGTTGTTGTTTCTCAGTAGCTGGTTCACTTCGCACTTTTGCATGTGCTTCCTCACAAATTCTTAGTTTGGAACAACACAATAAACCATATACAAAACGTTAAAGCTATTAAAAGAGAAATGATGTCGATTTAAAGTTGTTATTAAAAGGCGATGATGTTGTTTGTCACATCTGCATATTTTGGCACACTTAATAATTAATTCACATGCTATCCATAATGGATACCTTCCCCCCTCCAATCAGAAAATAGTTTGATAATTATTACGCACGCTATTCATAATGCAAACCTTCCACCCTCCAATTAGAAAAGGGCGTCCACGACCATAAAGCATGGGGAAAATGGAAAGGGTGTTGGGGATTCATAAATACAGCCAGACAACAATTAGAGCGACGTAAATATGGCAGTAAACAGTCAGACCAGTACAGGTTGCAAAGATTTGAAATGACCGCAAAAGGAATAAGACAAAGAATGGATCATTATGCGAAGAGATATTTTTCTTAGGTGGAAAAAATGTGACGAAAACATGACCAATGGTAAATGATAATGAATTATGGTATCGATTGGTTAGACAATATTGATATAATGCATATAAAAGTATATTTTACGATGCACCTTGGTTAATTTAGTTATAAACGTTGTTCCAATGGTAAATTCACCTTTAGAAATGGATCAATAGGAAATAATAGGATAAGAATAATTGGCAATGTAACATAGAACTTCCATACCACAAGCAAAGCCACTGCTGCTAGCATGCATTCATAGCCTCGACAGGTTTCTTTTTAACCCAAAAATGAGCCAGAGCCCTCCATTTAGTATTTTGATGGTTTTCTTTTTTATTGCTATAAAAATACCACTATGATGGCATCACAACCAAATAATCATAATGCCATTCACTAGGATATAATAAAATGATCAGGTCGGCTCGTGATGAGACCCCTTGTCCTTCTAAAAGTTTTGACTATCTAGAAAGTCATTACCCTAGTGTGGTGGCCATAATGGAATTTCACTTGTTACATCCTTATGATCATGGTAGGTTTGGCTTGTGATGAGACCCCCTATCCTCTTCAAGAAGATTTGTATTGTATTTTCATATTTTCATATTTCCATATTTTTATTATAAACAGGGGGAGGCTCATTTACTCCTTAAGAATTAGGGATGGCGTGAGAAGTAAAAAAATGCCAATGAAAGTTATGCTTTTATCCCTATATCATCATACCAAAGGGAATTAACAATTAAAAGTGTGAAAGATAAACCAGTGTTGGCTTAGGGGGTCTTGACATAGGTTCAGAGTTAGTTGTGCCAAACAAATCCCTACACTACTGGCCCTTTTGGCATCAATCCATGGTGCGCAGATTGAAGTCTCACCCGAAGCAGTATGGGGTGATGTTGGAACCAAGTTTCTGCAACCAGAGATCAATGTGATTTCTTCTTGAGGCCTAGATCTGCCTCCATGCAGATCGATAAGCCTTTATGGATTATCACTATAGCTTCCCTTAATCGGCCCTTAGACCTTCGCGAAGGTTTACGACTGGCTCTTTCGGACCCCAAACAGGTAGATTATCTACTTATGTGCATCTTATATTACCTTTAGATTGGTATTTACTCAAATCTACCCGAGTGTTCGATAACTTTAACAGACAACGTTAATATCTTCGCGTAAATAATTAACCTTAATTATGTTTAGATAAAACTACATATCAAGTAAAATCGTGTGTCAATACATTGTTATTTCATAAAGGCATCATTCATCATAGTATATATCGCAATCATACATAACAAAAGTAAAGAGATAAAACACAGGGATTTCCATAACAATCTCCTTTATTGATCTTCAGTGTAAGTTTACAGACTCAATACTTCCCTGTGCACTTAGTTGCAGGGGTCTGTGCACTCAGCTGTGGACACTACTCTAGGCCTCTGCTCACTCATTTGCGAAGCCTCTTCCTCCTCTAAGACTTATACTTCTGCACTAAACTTCTTTCGTCATGCACATAGACTACTTCCTCCTTTCCCTTGCCTTAGACTCTCTAAGACAGAACTATTTATATAATTCCATTGTCTGCGAACCATGGGTAGATCTCAAAAATCAACTCAAGTTTACATAAAAGAGGGTAAAAACCCTTTTTGACTCTTAACTCTTTACGTGCTCCACGACCACAACTTGTGGAGACTTTAAATCTTTTTATATCAAATCTTGGGCTTTTGCTCCAAAACTAACCCAAGGGACCCCATCCCAACGACCAACATGGTATTTAGATAGTGAATCATTTTATGTTATGTCCAAAGAGAAAATCTTCAACCAGCTATTATATAGATGAACCAGGTCAGTTTCAGAATAAAGATAACCATCAAAGGTTTTACAAGTCATAATGGTACTAATATTAATATTTTTCCTTTATCTTGGGTACATATTCCAAATCCAAAAATATAGGTTTGATAAGAAAACATGGGACAAAAAAATGGAAGTTTGATTAAAAATGAACGACGATGGAACAAAAATTATTGGTCTTAAGAAAAAGAAATCGTAGTTGTTTGTTCTACCGAACGGAAGCTATTCAATTGTCTGAACAATAGTTGTTCAATGGATTGAACATCAAACACACAAAAAATAAATCAAAGTTGTTCAATTGACTTAACAACAATTGATCAATTGTTTGAACAACAATTGTTCAATTGATTGAACAAAAAAGACTCAAAAAAGAAATCGGAGTTGTTCAATTGACTGAATAGTAGTTGTTCAATTGATTGAACAAAAATCACTCAAAATAGAAATTGGAGTTGTTCAATTGACTGAATAGTAGTTGTTCAATTGATTGAACATCAAAACACACAAAACAAGAAATCAAATTTGTTCAATTGAATAAAAAACAAAACACACAAAAAAATAAATTGGAGTTGTTCAATCCACTGAACAGTCATTGTTCAATTTATTGAACAACAACTGTTCAATTGATTGAACATCAGCTATTCAATTGGTTGAACAACAAACAAACAAAAAGAAATAGGAGTTGTTCAATTGACTGAATAATAGTTGTTCAATTGATTGAACAACAACTATTCAATTGATTGAACAACAAACACACAAAAAAGAAATCAAAATTGTTCAATCTGCTGGACAATAGCTGTGTAGAATTTTCTCTACAAATCAGCTAGCTCACTGATATCATGTAGAAATTTCACCTGCAGATCAAACTGATATATGCAATGTACTAAAGCATAATACTAGATCTACATCTACCTTAAACTTTACAGAATCTAATCAACCATGAGAAACATCAAGCATGAACACATATAATTGATAAGAAGGAATTAATCACACATAACACAAAAGAATTTACCCGGGGAAAGCACTGGCCTAAAACCCCATCTTTGTATTATCATACATAGGATTTATACAAAGCCTTAGCTCTCACACAACTAGTCATCTCTCAGTACAATCCTCACAGATGAAGGTGGAAATACATCAGGATTACACAAAGCCTTAGTTCTCACAGCTATCCAACTCTCAGTGCAATCCTCCTGGATGCTCATAGGCAATCAAGACTTCTCCTAAGCCTTCTCCTCTGCCCTCCAAGCCTCCTATTTCCTTATGCAGTTTTTCCTGGGTGATCCTCCTGTTACCAAGTGTAACACTGATCTCACACCCTGTAAAACTGCACAATCCTCAAGGAACCTTAATCCTTCTGCTTGGATGATTTTCCTTTATAGGAAAAAATCCATCCAACTGATAGTACATTGTCCCTTCTCTGATCCCAACTGGGTCTCTTTCTAAACTGACATGCATGAGTTATCCATGAGTGAATCTTCAGTTATCTGCAATACAATAGTTACATTCATGTAAGCATTAACTAACTGAACTCTCATTAATTTAACAAACGGTTAAATTAATCTAACTGGACTTGACTCAGTTAACTGAGCCAACTAATTATAACTCAATATTACAACTCATCCTTATCTCTTTAATTGATGGATAAATTCATCAATTAATAGATAAACTATTGCATGTGCTCACATAGACTTCAAGTTTGATTTTCTTTAACTAATTAACTCAAACTGAATTAATTAATTAGTATTCAAACTGATGGTAAGACCAAATTCGAATTTTACTTCCTATTTTTAGTCCAAGGACTGACTAAAATAGGAATCCACACTGCACTACTAAAAATAGAACTTCTATTTTTATCACTTCCATTTTTCATTCCTTGTTGCCCAATCCAGCACTAATGCCCAAACTGCTATTTTTAGCAGTTCTATTTTTAGCACTTCTATTTTTAGAAATTTCTTGCTGCCAATTTTCAACAAGCTGTTCAATTGTCTGAACAACAACTATTCAATTGATTGAACAACAAATACTCAAAAAAGAAATCGGAGCTGCTCAATCTACTGAACAACGGTTATTCAATTGACTGAACAATATTGTTCAATCGATTGAAAAAAAAAAAACATACAAAAAATAAATAGAAGTTGTTCAATTAACTGAACAACAACTATTCAATGGATTGAACAACAAACGCATTAAAACAAAATTGCAATTGTTCAATTGATTGAACAACAACTATTCAATTGACTGAACAATAGATGTTCAATTGATTGAACAACAATTATTAAACACAAGAAAAAGAAATCATGGTTGTTCAATTGATTGAACAATAATTATTAAACAAACAAAAAGAACAAGAGAACTCCCTGTATTTACACAATGATGCCTAAAATAAATTACAGCCAACCCTACGAAAAATATATACATTATTTACAGCTGAAGAAAGATAAATTTTCATGAAATTAAAGCTGTCGGGTCATCACTCCTTGCAGTTAAAATTTGCATAGTGGGATCATCAAGTACTTATTGGAAAAAAGACTCTTTGGTGAGTGGTTTATGATAAAGACATACCCATGTCCATTCACCTAGAAAGAATGGCCAAACTCATCAATTGTGGTCAGAGTGAGAGTGCCATTGTTGTGCACCTCTTGGATTTCATATGAGCCAAGCCACCCTATGTGTAACTTACTCGGAAAGTCTTGAAATATGGAATCATAGAGGGGCACCCAATCTCCTTTCTAAAACATCTTCTTTTTAATAAGGTTGTTGTGCCACTTAGCCCTTTGCTGCTGAATAATTGTGGCGCGTTGTATAGAAAGTAGTCGAGCTTCATCCAATTCATTTATTTATTGAAGTAATTTAGTTTGGGCCTCCATCAGATCCAATCCCACTTCCTGGGTTGTTCTGATAGTATTTATTTCAAATTCAATAGGAAAGATGGGTTCTTTTCCAAATAAAATTTGGTACGGAGAATATCCAATACTATTTCACCAAGTTGTGCGATAGACTCACAAGGCCTCTGGCAGTCTAGCAGCCCAGTCTCACTGATGTGTCGAAATTGTCTTGGTCAAAATTGTTTCGATGACCTTATTATTGCTTTCAACCTGCCCGTTCGCCTGTGGGTGATATGGGGAAGTGAATCTATGTGTGATGTGGTGGTTCCATAGAGTGGTTGTAATCTTATGTCCTAAAAATTCCCCCCCTCCATTTGTTTTCACTTCCCTAGGTGAACCATACCACACAAATAAACCGAAAAGGAAATTAATTACAGCTTCTTCTCTAGCTCTTGGCAAATCTACTATTGTTAGAATATTATATATTACAGAGAAATAGAACACATAAATTATATTGCAGAAATATAAACACAGAAAACACATAAAACAAGAGAGACACTGATATACGTGATTCTCCCAATTTGGGCTACGTCCATGGGAAATAGCCAGTCCTTCCTTTTATATTATCCAGCAAACTGAAGAGATACAGCCTACAACAGATCTGCTATAATTCCCTCTTTGCTCTCACACAATATCCTCTCTCTTTCTCACTCGGAATAGAGATCTACACAGATGCAATACAATTCCCTCATATATAGCGAGGGGTTGCCTTCTCAAACAAAAAACCCTAAATTAAACATAACTTCTACTGTCAGATCTTCGCCTAATGAACGACCCAGATTGACTACAAAATTACAACATTTACAAGGCAATTTTACATCTATTTTTAGCTTCGAGGGCACTGCCCCCAATCCCCCGCACCCCTGGACCCCCCTTGTAGCGCAAATATTATGGGCAGCATTGCCACCACATTACGAACTGGGGTCCAATGTGGTAATACCTCTTAATAAAGAAGATAATCAGGCTCCACACTCAACAACTATTTCTACCCAATTTGTTACATAGTCTTTAGCAACCAATATGTAGGCCATTTGGTTTGATGGCGAATGAAATGGGCCAACAAAATCTAATGCCCATAGTTTGAAAGATTTTATTACCAATTGGGGCTGCAGCGGAATTTCGTCAGATTGACTAGGACGACCTATTCTCTGGTAGTTATCACAAGCCTAGACATATTTCTTAGTGTCTTTAAAATGGTGGGCCAATAATAGCTCATCTATAGTATCTTATGCCCAGTTCTGCAATCTACGAAGTGTCCTCTACAAGGCTCATCATGGAAGGCCTTTAGGATGTCGCAAATTTCATCTTCATGAATGCATCTGTGTATGCACATATCAAATCCTGTATGAAAAAGGTATCCACTAATCCAAGAAAATTGGGCATTGCGCCGGACAATTTGTTTCCTTTCCATTGTTGTCAAGTGTCTGGGAAACTTTCCTACCGCTAGATAGTTTGATACATCTACATACCATGGCATTTTAACTGCTATGGCAAACAAATGTTCATCTGGAAACTGGTCATCCACTACTAGCGAATCATTTATATTTGGAACCCGAGATAGAAAATCCACGACTAGGTTTTCTTTCCCTGGATGGTCTTTAATGGTGATATCAAACTCCTGCAAAAGTAACAACCATCAAGTCACTCGACCATTTTTAATTGGTTTGTTAGCTAAGTATCTAATGGTGGAATGATCAGTATACATAAAAACTTGATAGCCAGTTACATAATGTCTAAATTTTTTTATGGCATAAATGACAGCTAAAAATTCCTTTTTCTGTTATATAATTAAGTTGAGCAGCAGTAAGATTTTTGCTGATATAATAAATAACATAAGGCTTTCTGTCCTCCTCTTGGCTAAGGACAGCACCTATTGCCGCATCTAATGCGTTTGTAGAGATATGAAAGGGTAGTTCCCAGTTGGGTCCACACGATACTGGTGTCGTCGAAACCAATTTCTTCAAATCTGTAAAATAAGTGTCACATTTATTAAACCATTTAAATTCAACATTTCCCGTTAAAGCATACAAAGGTGGATCAATTTGTGATTTTTTTTATATAAACCTGTGATAGTAACCTGCATATCCAAGGAAGCTACGTACCTTCGTTTAAGTACAGGGTGCAAGTAGCAGGAGAATTACCTATATCTTCGCTGGATCTACCTGTATCCCAGCCGCAGAAATGTAGTGTCCTAGAAATATGCTTTATGTCATCATCATGTGACACTTGACATTACTTAAACACAGGGTGATGGAGATACATCATTCCAACACCTTTTCTAATGTCTGTACCGCTTGATCAAAGTCATCCCCATACGGGGTAAAGTCATCCATGTAAACTTTAAGTCCTTCCTTTATCAGATCAGCAAAAATACTGAGTATGGCCCTCTGAACTGTAGCTGGGGCATTGCATAAACCAAATAGTAACACTCTGTAAGAAAACGTGCCCCATGGGCAGGTAAAGGTGGTTTTGTCTTGGTCTTCAGGGGTGATTTGGATCTAATTATAGCCATTGAAGCCATCCAAAAAGGAAAAGAATTGTTTTCCTGCTAGTGTATCAAGGACTTGATCAATAAATGGAAGAGGGAAGTGATCTTTCTACGTGGCTTTGTTTAATTCCCGATAATCCACATAGATCCACCACTTCCCATTTTTCTTGGGAACAACTACCAGTGGAGAGACCCGCTTACTATCCGAAATGGGATAAATAAAATTCGCGTCCAGCAATTTCTGTAGTTCTTCTTTTACAATATCTTTGAGATGCAAATTTAATCTCCGTTGAGGTTGTCAGATAGGATGAGCATCCTTTTCGGTGTAGATATGATGTGTACATAATTGTGGATCTATGCCCTTCATGTATGGATAGTCCCAAGCAAAATCCCCCTTATATTTTTGCAGAACTTGAATGAGCTTTAGTTGTTGGTAACTCTCCAGACTATCATTGATGTTTAAAATCTTGCCTCGTTCAATTTCAACAGGCTTGATTTTATGGATGATAGTTATCGAGATATGCTGATCATCGGTATCTTTCAAAGGGTCTTCCAAGGCTTCATTGTCAATAATTCCTTTTAACATTTGACATTTAACATTAGTCATAGTGACTGGATGATTAATAAAAGTATTGATTACATCGTCATCAGTCTGATTCTTGAACGCAAGCGCCTCTGCTACTGTAAGTGGTGAACGAATAGTTTCTTCTAGGTATGTGGGTGGTTGTTTATGTACTTTCACAATGGGAGGACTTGGTTTGGCAGGAGGATATAAAACAAGATTATTTACAGTGTCTCCCTTAGCAATGGTCATGTTGCCCTCATGAAAACCTATGTAAGCATCAACTGTTTCCAACCAAGATTGACCCAAAATTAAAGGATGCCCATCTAATTGACTTTTTGGGGTTATAACTAGAAAAACCACTGGGTACTCCCATGAATCAGTGGAAACCGTAATGTCTTGTAAAGTTCCCTCTGGTTTTACCACCGAACAATCAATTAGTTCTAGCAGGGTGGTGGTTGGTTCCAGAGCTGTGATACCAAGTGTCTCACAAGTTTCCATGATTAAGATGTTAATGGATGCGTCTAAGTCAACCAGTGTGTTCGGAGAGGAGTGGCCATATATTTGGACTGTAACTATGGGATTCCCTGGATCTTCATATTTTATCAGTGTTTCCTTACGCAAAAGTAAATCAAACAAGGTTCTTATTATATGGATAGTTGGTGAAGATTTTATTTTCCTCACAGGATTTTTTACACATAGTTCTTTAATCGTTTTAGCATAAATAGGAATACCTTGAATGGCCTGGAGGAGAGGGATTTTAATGCAAATATTTTTGAGTTCCCCTAAGGGATCAAAGTCTGGATAAACAATTGGTTTAGGTATTGTTAATCTTTCAGGGAACGGGGGAGAAGTAATGACAAGTTTTTCAGGATCTTTCTGCTCAGCTATGTCTTATCCCTATTTTATTTATGTGTCAGTCACAGTCGATGGTATATTTACAGGTGGTGTTTCTAACTCATTTGGTGGCTTCTCTCTGTCTTCCTCAAGAGTGATAATGCATCCTGACCTTAGCCTAAGTTAATTTCATTCTTTTTGTTTGGTATCAAGGTCTAATTTTTCAACAATTTGCACCAACTGAATTGGTTTGTTATTGGGGTTTGGATTTGGTTGAGCTAGTAGTTGGGGATGTAAAAGGGGCTGAGGATTTTTCTGTAATGGATATGGGGCTGATAATGTAGGTTGAGGTTGAGGAACTATCCCCATAGCCATATTGGTTATCCCTAGAGGTCGCTGCCAATTCAGAGACCAGTTCGAATTTTGTGAAGTAGAGGCAAGCCACTGGGATGGGTATGGATTATTTTTCCAAGAAGGAGTGAAAGGAGAATTCAGCCAAACATTAACTGGAAAGGACTAAGTTGGCAAAGATTACATAGGAAATGGTTGGTACTTCCAAGTCAAGAAAGGTGATTGACCTTGCCATGCTATTCCAGAATTATGCTACTGATTAAATGACGAAGAAGGAAAGAACTGAGATGGGTCTTGTGACATACCTGTGGATTGGCCTTGTCATTGTCAATGTTGGTTCATTAAGTATACTGGTTCTATCTCTTGTTATACTTCTTTAAAAATTCTTTCATCCCTGGAAGTGATGGACACTTCTCAGTGGCATGGTCCTTGGTGTAGATAGCGCATGTCTGGACCATGTCAAATGGACACTCCCATTGATTGTGCTTCTTTCGGCAATGTGGGCAAAAAACAACCAAATTCTGTTCTGCTAAGGCTTGTTTCTATTTGGCTTGTAGGATG
This sequence comes from Pinus taeda, assembly GCA_000404065.3. NCBI lineage: Eukaryota > Viridiplantae > Streptophyta > Pinopsida > Pinales > Pinaceae > Pinus > Pinus taeda. Next base: position 223,995 of record APFE031227000.1, read on the forward strand.
TCCAACTGTGTTGTAAGGGTGCATATGATGTATGTCTTGAAGTCCTCTAGGAGGTTACCGATTTCCATTCTTATTATGCCTCCACTAGGTGGTTTGCTTCCTCTAATCATAGGATCTTGGCTTCCTAACCTGGTGCATGTGCTACCTCGCGAACACCTGATACACAAGCGAACAATTTCATCGTAATCCTGTTGAGGAATGTCTCGCTTCCCCATCAAATTTAAAGTTTCTATCTGTTATCACCCTAAATTTTTTTTTTCTAAACTTTGGAAAGTTTGCCTTGTTTCTAGTCATAGTCTTATAATAGGTTTTGAGTCATCTCATCTCAATAGTGTCATTCTCTTTTCCAAATAAAATTTGACATCCTCATTCCATGTCCTAGAAGCCTCACCATGTGTTTAGAAGCCATATCTCACATCATTTTGAAGAAATCTTGAAATTAGCTACGAATACATGTTTTCATAGCATAGACAGTGTAAAAATCCTATTTTTCACTATGAAATCACTGAACTAGGAGTTTTCCTAGTGTGCTACGAAACCACTGAAAAACCCTGTTTCAGCATAAAAGACTCTATTTTCTGCTTTTACTAGTCAACTTTCAAAAGGGATCCTGAGTAGCTGAGAACTCAATTTTGACAAATAAAAGAGGCTTTCCTTCCTAAAATACTGAAATACAAAAAAATCTTTCAGTTTCTTCAAATTTGCTATGAGGTGGGAGAAATTTATTGTTAAACTTGCGCTACGAAACTGCTAAAAGTCAAGTTGTCTTCTAGTTTTAGTAGTCTTTTTCAAGATTAGTTTCTGGTCACAGGAAAAGGTATTTTGGAATTCGGAAGGAGTTTTATCTTCATAAACTCTCCAGCTACAATAACCTATCTCACTTTCTTCATAGGTGTTATCAGTTGGGAGATACTAAGCTTTAGTTGAAACCCTAATTTCAAAGAACAGATTTTTCATGTTTTACACGTGTTTTTCAAGGACAGATTCTGGACAGCTGGAGACGTGTTTTTAAAAACCAAGAGAGGTTTTTGTTCTAGACAGCATGTAATACAAAAAAATCCTTCAGTTTCATAAAATATGTCATGGATGAGAAGATAAAGGCTTTGTACCACGTGCTAATTTTCAAAGATCCTAAACCTAAAAACAGGGAAATATGTTCCCTAATTTCTAAGGTTTATCATCAAAAGTAAGGTGACAACGTGGGAGGCTTCATCAAATTTGACTTCATGAGGTTGCAGCTGTCAAAGAATGCATTTGATGTTTAGTTAAGGTGGTTTAGTCATAATAAGGAGTTACACTCCCAGTGGTATTAGGTCTCTAGGAATGTTAGTTAACAGCTAGTTGTAATTAATAGTTTGTTTTAGGTATGAGTAGGTGTCAGATCAAGCAAATTCAAATTCTCTTGATGAAGGATCATGGAATCCTTATTGTAAAAGCTATATATGAAGCAATATATGAAATTATAGGAGGTTGGAAATTTTCAAAGGAACAAGCACATTGTGTTATTTTATATGACTGTATGTTTTCAGGATTAATACAAAGAGTTGGTTTCACTACTCAGGATTCATAAAGGGTTTTAATGTTTGATTTTCCTCATGGCTTCCTTCATATACTTTCTTGTAGTGGTATAGACACATGTTACTTAGAATTCATTGATGGTGCTCTAACTTCCTTCATGTGTTTATAGGCTGTGTTCTTTACATTATATCTTTGTTTTGCTTTTATGTTAAAACCCTCTATGCCCTGACTTCCATGTGAAATTGATCTTACTATTGTAGTGAAACACACTTTGACTCCATAGCCCAATGGAAGTTTGTTAATTGGTATTTCAACCATTTATACATTGTTGTTTGAATTTTCCATAGAGTTAGCCATCTAATCTTCAAAGTAAAATCTTTAACCTAGTGAGAGAGCCCTCTCAGGTTTAGGAGGCTAAACCTCAGCCAAAAGTTTGGTTTGAAATAGTTACTCAAAGTCTTCCTGATCAGCAGCCTATCAGGGGTTGATTTTGTGATAACATTTTGGTGCGTCTACTGGGAGTCTGAAGATTAATCATTCCCGAAATCAAGAAGCTGAACTTCTGAAGGTAGCAAGTGCTCAGAAATCTTTTTGAGGTTGCAAAACTACCTTAGCGACTCCATTTTTGAAGAATTCACAATTCATAGATTCATGGTGATTCCACTGGAGTTATGAAGAACTCAGATGCTACCATTCTTATTTCAAGGTATGCATGCATAAATTTTTCAGGAATTCATGGTTTCTCAAATCATTTTCCCAAGGATACATATTTTCTAAGGAATGGTCCAAATTCAATGGAGAAGATTTGAGTTTAACTTTGAAGCATATATCAGATTTCTGTGATTTTACCGAGCTTCTTCGAGTCAAACATGAGGATGTTTGCATTATGTTGTTCTATGATTCATTTCAAGGAAAATGTAAACAGTGGATTGAAAGCTTTCCTACCAAATCTATTAAGTCATTTGCAGACTTTTGGCTTATGTTTTGGAGGAATGGATAGATAGATCAGATTTGGTGGCAAACTCTCCTTTAATTCAAGGTTTCAAACAATGGAATGATGATCATATTAATGAAGAAATAGATGAAAATTTTTCTTTGTCCTTGTCTTCTTATCTAAAATCATTTGAGTGCAAAACAAAAGATAAGATGAAATTTTTGGATGAAGTTACTAAGAACATTGAGAAAGACATTAAAGGTTTACAAGGTCAAATTCAATCGTATAGTCTTCATGATCATGATCATACTTTTCAAAAGCTTTCTATGGCAGAATACAAAGAGAGGGTGTTGATTCCTTTCTCTTTTGAGATTGACAAAGAATACATTATTTTTGAAAATCAATTTGAGGAGCAGTTTGATAGCACACAACTGAAGCCTTATGTAGATGATCAAAGTATTGGTGAGTTGTCCAAAGCTACAGAATATCACAAGAAACATCAAACTCACCATGTGTTTTTTGACCCTATAGCTGACTACATGGAAAATATTTACTATTCAGGCTTCCAGTTATATTTTCATCTTGAAGAACAATTACACCTCATGCTTCTTTGGTTATTTCAGTATATGGTTTATTTTTGCTTCAAGCACAGTCAAAAGATTCAAGTGTCAGATCAGATCGATGACTAGCTTCAATGGAAGTTTCATGTTCCTTGAGCTACAAGTGGAGATTGCAGCTGATAGGGTAGGTAGGAATGTGCAAATAAGCTCAGGGTAGGTTGACTGAGCATCTGTTTCAGTAGATGCAATTTAAATTCCTCTTATAGAAATCATTAAAGGCTTGAGGAGAAAATTGGGCAGACATTCAGAGTTTTATTCTAGAGGATGGATAGCGGCACTGGAGCTACAAGTTCTTAGTGTACCACAAGGGCACACTATCCCTAGTGGAGCCACTGTTATCACCCTAAAATTCTTGTTTCTAAAATTTGGAAAGTTTGCCTTATTTCTAGTCATAGTCTTATAATAGGTTTTGAGTCATCCCATCTCAATAGTGTCATTCTCTTCTCCAAATAAAGTTTGACAACCTCATTCCATGTCCTAGAAGCCTTACCATGTGTTTAGAAGCCATATCTCACATCACTTTGAAGAAATTTTGAAATTAGCTACGAATCCACATTTTTGTAGCGTAGACAGTGTAAAAATCCTGTTTTGCGCTATGAAATCACTGAACTGGGAGTTTTCGTAGCGCGCTACGAAACCACTGAAAAAACCTGTTTCAGCATAAAAGACTTTGTTTTCTGCTTTTACTAGTCAACTTCCAGAAGGGTTCCTGAGCAGTTGAGAACTCAATTTTTAAAAATGAAAGAGACTTTCCTTCCTAACATACTGAACTAAAAAAACCTCTTTCAGTTTCTTCAAATTCGCTATGAGGTGGGAGAAATTTATGGTGAAACTTGCGCTATGAAACTACTGAAAGTCAAGCTTTGTCTTCTGGTTTCAGCAGTCCTTTTCAAGATTAGTTTCTGGTCACAGGAAAAGGTATTTTGGAATTCCGAAGGAGGTTTCTCTTCATCCACTCTCCAGCTACAATATATTATCTCACTTTCTTCATAAGTGTTATCAGTTGGGAGATACTAAGCTTTATTTGAAACCCTAATTTCAGAGAACAAATTTTTCCTGTTTTACACGTGTTTTTCAAGGACAGATTCTGGACAGCTGGAGAAGTGTTTTTAAGAACCAAGAGATTTTTTTGTTATAGACAGCATGTAATACAAAAACCTCCTTCAGTTTCATAAAATATTTCATGGATGAGAAGATAAAGACTCTGCACCACGTGCTAATTTTCAAAGATCCTAAACCTAAAAACAGGGAAACATGTTCCCTAATTTCTAGGGTTTATCATCAGCAGTAAGGTGACAACGTGGGAGGTTTCATCAAATTCGACCTCATGAGGTTGCAACTATCAAATAATGAATTCAATGTTTAGTTAAGGTGGTTTAGTCATAATAAGGAGTTACACTCCTAGTTGTATTAGGTCTCTAGGATTGTTAGTTAACAGCTAGTTGTAATTAATAGTTTGTTTTAGGTATGAGTAGGTGTCAGATCAAGCAAATTCAAATTCTATTGATGAAGGATCATGGAATCCTTATTGTAAAAGCTATATATGAAGCAAGAGATGAAATTTGAGGGGGTTGGAAATTTTCAAAGAAACAAACACATTGTGTTATTGTATGTGACTGTATGTTTTCAGGATTAATACAAAGAGTTGGTCTCACTACTCAGGATTCAGAAAGAGTTTTAATGTTTGATTTTCCTCATGGTTGCCTTCATATAATTACTTGCAGTGGTATAGACACATGTTACTTAGAATTCATTGATGGTGCTCTAACTTCCTTCATGTGTTTGTAGGCTGCGTTCTTTACATTATATCTCTTTTTTGCTTTTATGTTAAAACCCTCTATGCCCTGACTTCCATGTGAAATTGATCTTACTGTTGTACTGAAACACACTTTGACTCCATAGCCCAATGGAAGTTTGTTAATTGGTATTTCAACCATTTATACATTGTTGTTCAAATTTTCCATAGAGTTAGCCATCTTGTCTTCAAAGTAAAATATTTAACCTAGTGAGAGAGCCCTCTCAAGTTGAGGAGGCTAAACCTCAGCCAAAAGTTTGGTTTGAAATAATTACTCAAAGTCCTCCTGATTAGCAGCCTATCAAGGGTTGATTTTGTGATAACACTATCCATTCTTCTTTCATTCCTTTAATTAAGATGGCTTTCAGGACTTCGTTTGGAAATGTGGAGTGAGGGGACCTCTACAAATTGTAGTGAAACCATTCAGCATATTCCTCTAGAGTTTCATTATCCTTCGCAAACATTTTAAAGATTTTATCTTTTAATTCCTTAGTCCTATAATAGTCCTAATATTTTGTGAGAAAAGAAGTTTTCATGTCATCCCAAGAGTTAATAGTTCGTCCACCTAAATCGATGAACCACCGCAAAGCTCCTCCTTTTAGAGTAGAAGGGAACAACTTCAATTTTTTAGGATCGATGGTATAATTGTATCCTCTACATAGGATGTGAAACTCGAATAAGAAGGCATTCAGATCCTCATTGTTCATCCCATGAAAGGTTGGGAGGTTTTGCAAGGGAATAGCTTTCATCGGGGCGTTGGCTACTAGATCAACTATGGGATATTCCAACATCGAGCTATGACCTTGAGGTTGTTGATTCACCATTTGGTCAAAAATGTGCCAATATCCTTCAGGGACTTCAGGGCATGCTATCTGAGTAAGTGGAGTATTCTCAATCCAAGGTGGTTTTACAACACTGCTCAAATCTGGGATCAGAGGAAATTCTAGCTCAGACAACTGTGGCTCTGCCTTAGCAGCTCCACTAGTTTCCCCCTCTCCTTCTCTTAAATTGCACGATTTTCCCTCTTATGAAGGATCAAAATGTAAATTTTCAGTAACCTGAAAGCTCTATTCAGATCCTCCAATTTTGTTATGAATCTCAACATAGGCTACAGATGGTGAGCCTGCTGCCTGAGGGATCACAGTAGGGTTTTTTCCAGATATAGTTCAGGGTCCTACTTATGCCTGAGATTCTTCTTTTCTTACGATTTCATCTATAAAAGTTGATCTTCCAAGGTTCACCGATCCATTTGGTTTTGTGGATTTGGGTGGGGGGTTCTGATCTTTTTCTATCTTTTTATTCCTAGTCATTCATAAAAAACCCCTACTCCTATTTAACCTCTATGCATTTGCTGAAAAGAGGGCTCATGAGCAAGCACTTTACTTGCTGGTTACACAGGTTCTTACCTCCCGTTTTTAAAACCCAATTCTTTTACAACAAGAAAAATAAAAAGAAATCACTTTGAAACACTCTCCTCGGCAATGACACTAAAATGTTGGTGCACTAAGATGACTACTAAAAGCAACCTTAATACCTACATTAGTTAGCAAACCAGGGTAAGTCTATTTATCTCAAGAGTGTTCGACATTTTCTATGCAAGTGAATTTAGAGGCTAATTCATAATGAAATTATTTAGAATCATTGCAATGATTAATATCTAATTCTTGAAGTTCAATCCAAAACAAATCTAAAGGAAAACCTTAAAGCATTTGCAAATCTATCTTAATCTATTATGCAGAAAACTAAATCTAAATGCAAGTAAAAAGAATCACTCTTAGCAAATTGACTAGTATCAACAATAATTCATTCAGTAAGAAAGAAATATATAGCAAATGAACATCAAGCAACTATTCAAACTTTTAACTGAAAGCAATCAACAATAAACTCAGGATCTCTAATAACACTACTTTAAAATGAACAACAATCAAATACTTCAACTAATCTGATAAATTCATCAAATATTAACAAACAACTGTAAACATAGCAAGATCTAGATTCTAGTTTGAATGGCAAAGGTAAATCGTAACAATCAATACTTACAACAATCAGAATAATTCTAATTTCATGAAATAACAGGAACAGTAAATCTCCTATCCACCGGGCCTAGAGTCTCTAGAAGTCACTGTCGAAAGATACTCAGAATTGGATTACAAGTCAAACACAGTATTTGTCATTAAACTCAATAAAGATACAACATCATTATAGTGAGAATACTTTGTGTCAAAAGTGAATAGTTACAATCTCTCAATTCCTCACTAGCTTAACTTAGTTACATTCTACGTTTCCCATCAGCTTTATATAATTAATGAGAGATAAACAGATAGGAGTGAATCCTCAGGATCAGGAGATCCTAAGGATTTCACAACCGACAATCTGATTTCATTACAAAATAAACTCTATTCTCCTGGTCTTCTTCTAGCCTTCATGAGCAAGACATTTTTCCTTTTCCTTTTCTTGGTCACTGTCGTTCCTTCATTTGAACAACAATCATTAAATTCATATTCCTGCATATAAAAGTAGCGAAAGTTAGCTTTAATGCCCAAAATTACCCAATTCGTTAATGATTGATTTTATCCAACTTCTACAATCATTTCTTCTAAATTATTTTCTAAAATGAAGATAAAATGAATGATTAATTAAGCTAATATGAGGATAAAGCATACCTTTTCCATGGCCCAACAAGAGTCACACATAGCCAAGATTCTAAAATACCGTGAGGAAACTTCGCGACTCAAGAGTAGGGCCATATGGTTAAAGGCTGGAGATGATAATACTAAAATTTTCCACAATTTTTCCAAAGGATAGAGGGCCAAGAACACTATCTAGAAAATTCCCAGTGGAGATGGACAATTTGCCACCTCTTTTCACCAGCTGGCCCACCTAGGGAATTCACACTTTTGGAAGTTGTTCAAGCCCCCCCCTAGGGCATCCTTAGCTGCAATTGTTTGCATAACAGGGTTATTCCCTCGTTATGTTGATCAAGAAGACTTTGAGGATCTTGTCAAACTTGTTTCCATGGGAGAATTAGAGGGAACTATTAAATGTTTTAAAAAATATAAGAACCCTGGGCTAGATGGGTGGACAATTGAATTCTATATTTCCTTTTTTGATATCATTGGACAGGATCTGCTCAATGTGGTAGAGGAATGTAGACTTACTGGTCATATGTGTGCGGCTATCAACTCCAATTTTACTGCCCTTATTCCCAAGGTGGATTCACCCAACTCATTTGATGACTTCAGGCCCATCTCTCTTTGCAACTGCCTCTACAAAATCATTGCTAAGGTTATCGCCAACCGTCTGAATCCCATTATGTCTAATCATATTCTTCCTGAGCAATTTGATTTCTTGTACAATTGAAAAATACATGAAGCAGTTGGAACTGCTCAAGAGGTCCTCCACTCTCTCAAGATGAAGAAGCTCAAAGGGACCATTCTCAAGATTGACTTATATAAGGCTTTCGACAAGGTTAGCTGGCTATACATTAGAATGATCCTCACTCACTTAGGCTTTCCATTATCATCTATCACCTGGACCATAAGCTTTATTACAACTGCTTCTTTCAGTGTTCTCATAAATGGCTCTGCCTCCTATTTCTTTCATGCAGAGTGTGGGTTGAGGCAGGGATGCCCTCTGTCCCCTCACTTATTTCTCCATGTTATGAAAGAGCTCAGCCAACTCATTCAACAGGCCAGAAGGGAGGGATGAATACTTGGTTTAAAGATCACTAATCACTATACTTTTACCCACCTCATTTTTGTGGATGTTGTGATTATTATTCTAAATGGGAGCATCCAAGACTTCACTACTTCCATGGTATCGTGTTACTTTTTTTAGTTGCTACAGTTATGGAGCCCAATAGGATGAAATCCGTTATTACTTTCTCTTCTTTCTCAATTCAGGATATGCAGATATCCTATCATAAATTCCCCTATCAGTGTTTACAATTGGAGGCTGGACTTAAATATCTTGGCTTCTGGATTAAAACTCATGGTTACAATATTGCAGATTGGTCATGGATGGTGGCCAAGATCGAAAAGAGGCTACTCAACTAGAACCATAGATTTATATCAAGGGCAGGGAGACTGGTACTCATCAAATCTGTACTTAATGCAATGTCGGTGTATTGGATGTCATTACATGGATCCCTAAAGGAATCCTTGCTTTGATTCAAAAATTGTGCTGCAGATTCCTTTGGAAGGGACATAAGGAAGGGAAACCTTTTTCATGGGTGGGATGGACCCAAATCGCTCTACCAAAGAAGTGGGGGGGATGGGGCTTGAAAGACCTACCATCCTTCACCCATGCTCTAGCTGCTAAAATGGGCTGGCTTATACTCACATCCAACATTCTATGGATAGAAGTAGTGCATTTCAAATACATCTAGCCATTACAGATCATGGACTGGATCCGACTTCCTACTTGGCGTAAAACGATTAGTTCTTCTATTTGGAGAGTTGTCCTCCATGCTCTACATATTATTAGAAATGGTTTAGTCTGGTGCATCTGTGATGATCAATCGGTGCAGATTGGCATTGATCCATGGACTGGCATTGGAAATATGCACCAGATCCCACCTGTTCTCATTCAACACCTCAAGAAAAATGATATACACAGGCTTGCTGCCATTGCAGATATGGAGAAATATTCCACCTTTGTTGCACAAGCATGGAAAACGACTGGGATTTAGGCATCCTAGCACAATGGCACCATACATGGGATGAATACATAAAGGATCTATTAGAATCCCATGTTCGCATCAAAGAGGGGGCTGATGAACTCATATGGGATTGTGTTGGGCATGGAATATATACGCCCAAAGAAGGTTACCATGTTAGTCAAGCCTCTCTTACACCACTTGTGCTCACTAATTGGTGGCAACACACATGGAAGCTTAAAGCCCCACCTCACACCAGATTACTCATGTGGAACATCTTGATGAAACAAAACACCTACAAGTACCAACCTTATGCACAGGTCATATCACGGTCCCTCTAGATGTGTGTTATGCAAATAGGCTAAAGAATCAAATGACCATCTATTCCTCCACTACGACTCGGTTATTGACTTGTGGTCACAAGTTCTTTCATCCCTCTCTATAAATGCACGATGGTCCGGGAACAACATTGTGGAAGCTTGGAATCACTGGAGAATGGGGACCTCAAACAAAAAACATCATTGTATACCTTTGATTTTATGTTGGTCCATATGGTTGAACCGAAACAGTTATATCTTCAAAGATAAAGCTATAAATTGGCCTATATCTATTCCATGCATATTAAATGCATACATGATATACCTGATGATATATATCACCTATTCGAACAGTGACCACCAAAGTCATTAACCTCAATATATCGTGGGCCTACTTTGATGGTGCTGCTCAGGAACATGGATGTCGAGGGGGTGTACCATTTCACCAATCTGAAAACCATATCTTTCGCATACAATTGCCTTTGGGGTCTGGCACAAATAATTTTGCTGAACTTATTACTCTTCGTCACTTGCTCCACTTTGCACTTGCTCATGACTGTAGACATATTCAAATTTTTGGGGATTCAAAAATCATCAAAAACGGGTTCAACAATGCATCCACTTGTCATATGCATTCACTCAGAAATATAATGGATGAAGCATTGCTTTTTAAATCCCAATTTGAATATATTTCTTGTCAACATATTTATAGGGAGCGCAATCAGGCTGCCGACCAACTATCCAAGGAGGCCACGGTCCAGCCCAGGGGTATCTGGCTCATAAAGGAATAGTATGGAGATGAACACTTCCAATACTACCATCGACTGTACATAGATCAACACTACCCGAGGGCCAACATGCCCTAATTTTGTAGTATATATTTTTTTCTCAGTACATGATATATTCCTATCTTGTATATATTATTATAGAATTGTTTAAAGTCCACCCTATAAGGGTTTTTTGTACAAAACTATTTTTTTATGGCCATGGGCCCAACATATGCAATGCCACTCATGCATCTACAACATGTAATTTTCTTACTAATAGAAAATTACGATTTTTCCTTGGGAAAAACATAATCAATATTTTAATATTTTACTTCATGAACATGTGTATTGGCATTCATGTAATAAATTAAACCAAATTTAATAATGATCCATAAGCTTCCATGGATATTCATGTGGACAATTCATCACAATAGAACTGATAATAATATATTAAAATACTAAAATTTTACGGTATTACATTTTATTAATCTTTAACGTATGTGGATTTAACTATAATTAGTGCATGCATGAAAATATAAATTATGCAGAAAGGTAGAGAATGACAAAATAAGCTCACACACACATAAGACACAAGATATGCTCTCTGGGAAACCCTTTCGGAAGAAAATCCAGCTAGAAGGTGAGGCTGCTTCACTCTCTTTCTCTGTCTGGAAATATGGTTGCAGGTACAAAGAAGTAATGCCTCTGACTTGTGGGTTGCTACAGTGCAGAAATCCTCTCTGTGTGCTTTACCTCCTATCTCTCCTGGCTATCTTTTCTCAAATATGGAACAAAATGCTCTCGAAATAATGGAATGCCTCTTCCCTCTTGTGGCCTGATTATAACACAACCCGATAACCTATTAGTTGTTAAGTTTGACTAAATCAACTCTTAACTAGAGTTACAAAATAGATTATTCTAGAGTATTTTACATCACAAACACGTGGCTATCCCATTTTCCATTAATAATGGGGGTTGACGCAACATCCTCCTGAACTGTAGGTGTGAAAACTGGAAGGTCAACTTCTGAGTGCAATAATTTTTTCATACGAACTCTGATTGACACACTTATTACGTTGTTGGAAAGGTCTTTGTGTGTAGAATAGAATGAATAGGTGCTTCACTAAAGCAAAAACTTTTACTCCCAAAAAAATCATTTGATGCCTGAAAACGCACTCGGAAGGTTCCAGACCTTGTTTCGCCAAACTGGGTCTCGCTAGTAAAAAGGGTCCCTTGAGTTGATTCCTCCACTTTTTCCACTCCAAATTCATTGAGATGGATGAAAAAAATATAATGATCCAATTTGGATCACACCTCCCCATTTTGGGAGGATTTTGGTCCCAAAAATATTTTACTAAATGAGGTGAGAAACATTTTCCTCCACCTTCTCTCTAGTGTACCATTAAACTTTTGCTGGAAGTTGTCCCTTCAACTAAATCTTCCAAAATTCATGTTGTGCTTGTCTTGTAGTTCTAGACCTCTTCTGCAAAACTGTATCTTCTGTCAACTCTACCTGAGTGTCTGGTTCCAAATCCTCCACAAAAGGTAGGACATGTTCCTCTTCCTGATCTAGCAAGGAAGGCTCATAGAGTTTCAAATTATCTACATTCACAACTAAGTAAATACGCGTATATGGTGGTAAATTGAGTCGATAGGCATTATCACCCACCTTTTCCAGTATCTCAAAGGGACCATACCTTAGAGCCTTGATTTTATTACCAAGCCCCTACAACCTGTCCTTGTTCTATTGTAGCCATACTCTATCTCCCACCTTGAATGATTTCTCTGTTCTGTGTTGATCATGCCCGGCCTTATACTTCTCCTATGACTTTTGTAGTGTTTTTTGTACCTGTAGATGGATATGCCTGATCTTTTTTATAAAATTTTCAGCCCTCAAAGAATCTCCTGTAAGATCTTCCCTCACTCCTCCTTGCTACCCATATGAAATATCCCAAGTTGAAGGTGGAAAATATCCAACACAAGTCTCAAATGGGTACTTTAGGGTAGAAGTGTGGACTGCTCTATTATAAGAATGTTCTATATATACCAGATTTTCATCCCAGGTCTTCATATGCTTCTAGTTGTATCCCCTCAGAAGCTACACCAAAGTCTTGTTGATTACTTATGTCTGCCCATCTGTTTTTGGATGGAATGTTGTATATCTCTTCAAATTTGTGTCCATCCTCTCCCATAATGTAGTCCATAATTCACTAAGAAATCTTGTGTCCATGTTTGAAATGATGCTCCTTGGTATCCCAAAGTGCACCTAAATCTATCAAAAGAACAAGTTTGTTTCTTCTTGTCCACTGATGGTATTTTTATAGGTCATCATAATGCACATCTTGCTGAACCTATGAACTACCATGAATAGGTAGTCATGCCCCTTCCTGGTTGTCAATAAACCTCCCAAAAATTCCATTGAAATTCTTTCCTAATGACGAGTAGGTATAGTAAAGGGATGATATAGATCTTTTTTCCTGTTGCTAGGCTTGTTGGTACAACAAAGCATGCATCTTCCAATAAACCTAGCTACCTTCTCTTGCAATGTGGGCTAGTACACATACCTCTGCAGGTTAGCCATGGTATTCCCTACACCAAAGTGCCCTACAACCTTGGAGGTGTGAGCCTCTCTAATAAGTAGCAAATGCTCACCTTTAGGAACACATAGCTTATCCAACCTATAGAGTAACCTTTCCTGGAGATGGTAGTCAATGGTGTTGTCTCCATCATGCACATGACTCTAACTATGCAATTGATGATACACCTCCTTGAAGTCCTCATCTTCTAAATATGCCTCTCTGTATGCATCATGGGTGAATGGCTCCATGTGCATAAGAGTCCCCGAAACTATAATCTTTGATGTGGGTGACCTTGAAAACATATTGACCAACTTGTTTGTGTTGTCGTTCTTATACTTGATCACCAAATGAAATTGTTGTAAAAAACCCATCTACTTGAATTCTTGATCTGTTGTAGCTTACTCTCGTCTTGGAAGTACTCTAATGGCTAGTGTTCTGTGTGGATTACTACCTCCTTTCTCATTAGATGATGCTTCCACTTCTTAGCAGCTTGCACCATGGCATAAATCTCCTTATCGCATGTAGGGTAGTTAAGAACTTCTCCACGAAATACTTCAGAATGGTAGCAAACAAACCTTCCTCCTTGCAACAAGACAACTCCCATAACATACCCACTCACATTTGTCTCCACTTAAAAGGGCCGCTGCAAGTTTGGTAATTCCAAAACTGGTGTGTGACTGATATTCTTCTTTAACTCATTGAAAGCCTTCTGCTGACCTTTTCCCCACTGGAAACTCTTGCCACTTGCTATTATGGCATGGAGCAATGTTGATACTGCTAAAAATAAGGCTGTAAATTTCCTCAGGTACTGTGATGCTCCAATGAAACTCCTAACCTCATAAACATTAGTAGGCACCAACCATTTCATGATGGCCTCCATCTTGGAAAGATCTATCTCCAGCTCTCCTCCACCGATCACATACCCCATATACACCAAAGAATGTTGCGCAAACTCACACTTCTTGAGATTTGATAGTATCTGGTGCTTCTTCAATGTTTCCATCACCTGCATCAAATATGAAATGTGCTCCTCCCAGGTCAAACTATATACTAGTATATTATCCAAATAGATAATAACAAATGAATCTATAAAAGGGCGCAATATATCATTCATTAATCTCATAAATGCAGCTGGTGCATTACATACGTAAAATGGAAAAATTAACCACTCATACAAACCTTGCTTGGTTTTGAAGGTGGTCTTCCATGTATCTATTTCTTTGACTCGAACGTGGTGTGATCTCGACTTCAAGTCCAACATGGTGAAATACTTTTCTTGATGTAACTAATCTAGCATATCATTTATTCCGGGTAAGGGGTATCTATTCTTAAGTGTGATTGTATTCAACACCCTGTAATCTATACACATCCGCCAAGTCCCATCCTTTGGCACAATGATGATGGGTGGCCCACATGGTGATGTACTCGGTAAAATGACACCCTCTTCAAAAAACTCCTACAATTGTTTCTTCACCTCACTTGCTTCTATAACAAACTGCGCGTACAACCCAATATTTGGAAATGGGGAGTCTGGAAATAGCTAGATCTCGTGCTCCACTTCTCTCTTAGGTGGTAACACTTTAGGATCTTGGAACACATCCTTATATGCATGTAACAACTCCTCAAGTTTTTGTTTTCATTTATTAGTACACCCCTCTAGGGATGCCTTGCCTCTTATTGACTCCTCTTCAAATTGACTTTCTTTTAAAAACAATAAAACATACTTCTTGATGGAACTGATCAATTTCTTGGCTTGGTTGGCACTTGCGAGTGAAAGTTCCGACTTTCCTTTATGCACATTGATGATAAACAATTTTCCATCCTTGATGAGCAGGTAATAGTTAGATCTCGTCATGAATATTTTATTATGCATGTACATGTATGGACTGCCAAACATGACTCCACATACATCAAGGGGAACCACATACATATCTACTTCATAAAAAAAATCAGCACTGATAGCAAATCTAGTTTTTCACCATTTTGTTACCTTTAGCTCTACATCCTTATTTACCCATCCCAGTGGATATGTGTTTGGATTATCACGAACATATAGGGCCAAACTCTTGACCATCTCTGTTGCAATGAATTACTTGTGATCCTGAGTCAAACAGAGCATCATTCTTTGTCTTCTTGACTTGTATCTTTATATGGAAGAGTTTGGTCATTTTTTTCTCTTCATGTTGTTGAAGGATAATCAGATTCACCTCCTTTTGCATTGATGTACATACGATCTTCTCATCCATGTCTAAGGGGCTTTGAACTTGGTTGCTTGAATCATGGCCATGAGATTCTTCTTTTTATTATCTTCTTTTTTTTGGGTTTAGCTCTAGATGCAACTTCCAACACTTCTCCTCTGTATGGCCATCAATGTTGTAGTGATTGCTAGGATTTTTTCACTGTTGTGCTGTGGCTGTCATATTTTTATCCTTTTCCCCTTTTTGCTTCTTCTTCCCCTCCTTAGAAGCTTCCATTTTCTCCTTTTGCTTTGATCAACTTGATTGTGCTCTTTTTAGGCCTAGATTCTCTAGGTATTATGCCTATACACAAACCTTGTCCACCAATTTGGGCTTGAACAACATCACTTGCTCACACAAGTGGTGTTGCAAACTCCCAAAATACTTGAGGAGTATATCTGGGTTCTTTGGATACATACCCAACATTATAGCCATCTTTCTGAATTTTGTGGTGTACTCTTGCACACTTTGGCCTGACTTTTGCCTGAAGTAATGCCATCGGATCCACTAGTCCTCCACGTATCCAATGGGATAAAACTATGAATTAATGAGGGTTTTGATATCTTCCCACTTAGTCATCAGAGGTTATCCCTCCAACCTCAGGGTTTCTATGCATCTCTCCCACCAATTCAATCCATGGCCCTCTAATTTCAGTCACATGAATGAGATCTTTTTCCATTCCTCAATTTGATGGATGCTGAAATAAAATTCCAGTTGTTGCAACTAGTGCTTTAGATTTAGAGCTTCAATCTTGCCATGGTATGACTTGATATCGATTGTTTCTTCCATTTTTAATAGGGATTGATTCACGACACTCGAACTGTGTTGATCTTTTCATTGTTCTTTCTTCGATTGGTTCTCCGTGTCTTCCAATCTCTTGATCCCCATTTTGATTTGTCCTCTACATTCAAACCCCCATCTTCTCCAAATATCCCCAACTTATTTCTTAGGGCTGCCATGAGGAGGTTTACATTTTGGTTTATATCCGTGACATGTTGTTCAAGCTACCAAAACCTCACCTCTACAGGATCACGAGGTTCATTTACAGATTCATCGATCATGATTAGGGTTTTATGATTTTCAACCCCGACAAACTAGATCCCCTACAAATATCCACAAATACCCAAAGAAACCTACTATGATACCAAATGATCTGTAAACTATCGTGCATATTCCAATGGGAAGTTCGTCACAACAGATCTGATAATAATATATTAAAATACTAAAATCTTACACTATTACAGTTTATTAAACTTGAAGATTTGTGTATTTAACTGTAATTAGTCCATGCATATGAATATAAATTATTCAGAAAAGTAGAGAACGAAAAAATAAGCTCATACACACATAAGACACAAGATATGCTCTTTGGGAAAACCTTTCGGGAGAAAACCCAATTGAAAAGTGAGGTCACTTCACTCCTTTTCTTTGTCAGGAAATATGGTTGCAGGTAAAAGGAAGTCATCTTTGTGGGTCGTGGGCTGCTAGAGTGCACAAATCCTCTATGTGTTCTCTACCTTCTATCTCTCTTGGTTATCTTTGCTGAGCTATGAAACAAAATGCTCTCGAAAGAATGGAATACCTCTTTCTCCTAGTGGCCCAGTTTAAACACAACCCGATAACCTACTAGTGGTTAAGTTTGAATACAAAATCGCTTAACTAGAGTTAAAAAATAAACTCTACTATAGTCTTTTACAACAACAAAAAAATGGCTAGCCGCTTTTCCATGAATAATGGGAGCTGGCGTGACATCCTCCCAAACTTTAGGTTTGAAAACAAGAAGGTAAACTTCTGAGTGGCATAACTTTTGGATACAAAATCTGATTGACACGCTTCTTGTGCTGTTGGAAAGGTCTTTGTGTGTAGAATAAGATGAAAAGGTGCAGCACAAAAGCGGAAAATTTTTACCTCAAAAAAACGTTGTTTGATGCCTCAAAATGCTCTTGGAAAGTTTCAGACCCTATTTTGCCAAACTAGGTCCCGCCGGTAAAAACGATGCCATGAGTTGTTTCTTCCACTTTTTCCACTCCAAATACATTGAGATGGATTAAAATCAATATAATTATCCAATTCAGATCAAATAATAAGTTTGGAATAAATTAATCCAAATGTACATTGCGATCCATCCAACATAGTGTTGCGAAAGTATAAAATTTCCTTGTTGCCAATAATCACGTGTAGATATTGTAACACAATAATGTATATTTTCTTGAATAATGAGAAGTAATTTATTCTTTTTGGCTATTGTAATAATAATAGCAAAGATCAGAACATTTTTTTGTTACAATATTAACAAACTAAAATGTAAAGAACATTGATCATTGATGCAGAGACATCATTCCTAGGTACATTTGTATTGCTAAGAAAATCATACCTATTTTTTCTTAACCTTCCAAAACAATCTACATTCTGCACCAAATCCTCTTTGAGAGTCTCCAATATCATTACCACATCTCTCATAGTTGGTATTTCAGTAGATGAATCTTTTGAACAAAGAAAACCAATCGATAGAAAAAGAAAGTAGACAATTTATGTACATTATTTTCATCAAATTCATCTCTAGCCAATCGACTAAAAATATTGTTGTCAATTACCTCATTCACCTTGTTTGGAAATGCCAAGTTCATCCATTGGTGCAAATTTCAGTCATTAACAAACATTTCACTAGTTTGTTTATTTCTAGTAAGCAATTCCAATAATAAAATGTTGTAGCTATAAACATCTCCTTTTGTGGAAATTGCCTGACCCAATCCATACTGTGCATTAAACATAACCTTCATGAGATTTTAATCCACTAGACTATATAAAATTGTTAATGAGAAAACAAAAATAAATTGAATTTGTTAAAAATCCCAACCTAGAGCAATGTAGCTTGTGGAAAATTTCAATGCAAGTGTTGAAGCAAGTGAATCACCAGAGGTTCCACCAATTAACCTTGAAATGGAAAATATGTTACATGGCCTATCATGTCTTCATCCAAAAACACATTGCTAAGATTTATATCATAATGCATTGATTGCACATAAGAATAATGATGAAGATATTCTATGGCATGAGCCACATCTATTAGAATGTATAACCTTTTTCTTAGTCCCAATTCACACATATCCTCACCATTGTTGTCATTGTTATTAGGATATAAATGTTTCTCTAGGCTTCCATTATGCATAAATTGAAATGCTAAACCTATGAAATAGTGGTTGGAACATGAGGTTATGATTCTCACTAGATTCTGGTGTTGAACCTTTTGCAAGACACTACATTTGATTTTAAAACTCTTGTCAACTTGGTGGTTTTCTAATTGTAGAAATTTCATAGCAACAAGTGTTCCATCACAAAATATTCCTTTATAAACAAATCCAATACTGCTTGTTACCAACAAGTTGGTCTCGGAAAATCCATTAGTTGTTATGTGAAGCTCTTGTTATGAGATCCTTCAATGCTCCAACTTTTGAAAAATGGCTCGTGAGAAGTCAAAGTTTCCGATATGGAAAATTGTTTCTTGGTGTTGGACATGTAATTAATTCAAATATTTGTGGTCCATGATTTCTAATGAAGGACACCACAGTTGTCTGATTTGCAAAATGAACTCCTTTTCGAATTTCTCCTATGAGATTGTTGAAAGACACATTCAAATGCCGAGGCATTCTCAAGTTCTAGAGTATCACTAGAATTGCAATCGACGAGGAGTTGGAAGATAGATCTAGGCTCATAAGGCTTTGTAAATTTCCAAGTAATTCTGGAATGGTTCATTTAAAGGAATTTCTAGATAGATTCAATTATTGTAGTTCGCTACATGTTCTAAGTATAGGTGGAATGATCTCAGTTAAACGATTAGTAAAAATTTCTATAGCTTGAGGCATTGCAATTTACCAATCACCATGGCCATGGAGCATTCTAAGAAATTCCATGACAAATTCAAATAGAGTTGTAGATTAGAAAGTTCAAACATGTCTTGTGCTATGTTTCCAATGGGCATATTATGAGACAAGTCGAGCAGTCCAAATTCATACAATCTCCTAAGCTGAAATGCCTCCTTATAACTGGTTATGATGAGGGATAAGTCTTCTTAGGTGTTTAAGTGGTGCAAGGGAATTATGAATCTTTCTAGAAAAAAAAATTTGTTGATATCAAAGAGACCAAGTAGTTGTAGTTGTTCAAGGTCACTGAGATACTTCATTCTAATTTATTTATTTGCCTAATCCAATCTTTTTAATTGTAAAAGGTTTCTTAATGGTTGAATGATGCCACTTAATAAATTTCTACTTAAATTTAAAAAAGTTAAACTAGTAAAATTGCTTATACACAATCATCACCCTAAAAATTCTATAAACACTTGATTTTTGGCAAACTAGACAACTTAAAATTATGACTTTTAAAAATCTGTAAAATTATTTTATCTCCTTTTTAAACTATCCCCTTACAAAATATAATAAAATATTTTAAATTTTCATATTAAAAATAAGCAAAATTGGGTATTTCACATACATCCCATCCCCGCAAATTTGTGTGGACTTGACTAGCCATTTTCCCTTTCGTATTTCACACGGCAAAGACGAAAATAATGATGAAATCGACAATGCTAACATTTTTCCTATCGTAGCAATCTTTTCATTTCTTAATGCTCATATTTCACACGGCAGCATAAATTAACTCAAAGTTTCCCATAAAGTTTAACAGAAATTAACTCAAAGTTTCCCATATGCAAAAATGAAAGTTGAAAACGAGTAGCGGTTTTTTCGTTTCGTAATGCTCGTATTTCACACGGCAAAAATTAAAATAGTAAAGTCAACAATTTTAAGAATTTTTCGTTTGAAAATGAGTTGTAATTTTTCGCTTTAGTAATGTAAATATTTGATATTTTAATCCATTCGGTGTAGAAATATTTAATATTTTAATTGATTAGGTGTAGCATAGTGAGTTTGCTTGCGGTTTAATTTATTAGTTTTTTTTTAAATTTAAATTTATATCGTCAAATAGATATGAATTTATAACTTTTTAATGTGATATGTATATTATGTTTTTGTGAAAATTGGTTAATAATTTTATTAAAAATAAAATTACAATCTAATAAATTGAATTCTATTATTTTGATTACTTTAAATATTTTATTTTATTATTAATTGAAACAATATTGACATATTTATACTTATTTACCCATATTTTAAGATCTCTTAGGTTATATATTACTTTTAATCTTTTTTTTTTTATTAAGTAGAGATTCCGCGTAAATTATATGAAGAAAACCTTTGTGGACGCGTTTCCAAATTGAGCCAACATGTAAATGTTAAATGTTATAAATATTTACCACACTACAAATTACTCTCATAATTACTTCTCAATATATATATTTTATATATACATATATATATATATATATATTAATATATATATATATACTTTTCTTTAAAATTGTTTTGTCAATAATAATGAATTAAAATCATTTTTTATCCTAGTAATTGTGATATTTAAAAAAAATACACTTTTATTTTCTCAATGATAATGGATTAAAATCATTTTTTATCCTAGAAATTGTGACATCTAAAAAAATTACACTTTGAGTCTTGGCAAGTGAAGGAAATATTGTGTTATAAGAGATCACATGAGATGAGATGACATGCACATGCTCTATTTGTCATATGTATGCCCTCTTCATTTGATTATGTGCTAAAAAGGATATGCCTAATAGGCATAGTCATATATGGAAAGAATTTTAATCCCTATTGATCAAAAGGTAGCTCCATCTGTGAGGAACTCTATTTAGTTATTGTTGGACAAATATTACAAGAAATAGCCAATGCTAAAAGTATGACCTCCAATGCTTGAAAAATAGTAGTTACAAAGTTTGACTCATAAAAATGTAGAGTTGGTGGTTTTCTTAGTGGTCCTACTCCCTCTACCTAGAAGAAGCCCTTATTGTTTGTAGATCTGATTAATATGGTGTCAAACAAGAAAAAGAAAAAAACCCTCATAGGAGGATCTTCCATCAGTAGATTTGGACACCAAAGATGATTATGAGGAGTTAACAAAGGTGGAAACTTTTCATGCCGGGAAGATATCCTTCTTAGTAGTATGCCATTTGGAAAGAGGTTAAAAGATCAAAAATTTCGTGAATTTTTTTCATCTCATATGGAGGAGGAGCTTCTATGATGGGGAAATATCATTGTAATGAAGAAAGAAGTAGATTTCAGATATGGTATTAATATTATGTACTCATCAAATGAAGATTATATTCTTGCTAGACTTTAAAAATACCATATGAAATCAACTAAGAAAAAGAGAATAATAATGGAGGATGAGGGAGTAGAATAAGATATATGCATATTAGATTAGTTCCCATGGTACTCCTAGAAGGAAACCTTATCTCTCTCAAGAGAATAAATAAGAAGATAGAGAAGTCTAGCCTAGAAAGCAAATGGCTATTAAAGGGGCCCTTGGAATAGAAACATGTTAAGCCATAGACAACCCAATGTTAACCCTAAAATGCCTTACTAAGCCCTAGATATTGATTTATTATATTTCTATTGTTATAATATTTTGTGGCTAGAACATTTCATTGCCTCTTTCATTGTAATTTTACCCTTTATTTCTTATATCTATATATACCAAGGAGATGTAGTCCTAGGATCATCATATATATATAATTCATTTTAAAAGGAGGTTCCACCCTGAGAGTGTAGTTTTCACTTCTTATCTTTTTTAAGGTGTATAGCTCATAGTATTTGGTATGAGAGCTATGGTCCTAGGGTTTTTTCTACTTCAATCAAGACTTATTTTTTCCCTTCTAAAATGTTCTTTGAGAAGCTTTAGACAAAAAAATCTTGAGAAGATTGAGGAGAGATAATGAAACACATTTAGCCAAAATTTTAAGTTTTTTCTTGTTATACTTTCAAAGATGAACCTTACGAAATTAGGGTTTGTGAATGTTTTTTAAATCGATTTCAAACAAGACATCTTGAAATTTTCATTATAAATGTTTTTCTGGGAACATTCAGATTACAAAATAGTTTGGATATAGGGGAGAGATATTAGGTTATAGATAATAAGAATTTCATACTCTGTTTTGTTATATTTTTAAAGATATACCCTATCAAAGTTAAGGAATATTTATATGAATTGGATCATTATAATTTCTGTCATCCATCTTGATTCATTCGGAGTGGAAAAAGTGAAGGAATCTGTTAGGCCAGGCAGTAACTCCTCAACCAAAAAATTGATTCGTGTTTGTTCCTTCAGGTAGGTCTTCGTTCATCTCCCGATGACTGTTCATATTATTTATTTATCTATTTACATTATATTCACCCAATCATGAGGATTAGGTGTCAACATTCCCCCCTTAATCTGAAGGGATGTTGGTGAGTCCAAGCATCACTCTGAATCGTTCAAGCTTTTCTCTTCCAAGCGCTTTGGTGAAGATGTCTGAACTTGCTCATTTGTGGAACAATGACGGAGATGGATGTTTTGGCCTCAACATGATGTCGAATCAGATGAAATTTAGTATTGATCTACTTCGTTCAATCATGGAACTTTGGGTTCTTGGCCA